>JAJMGN010000284.1:0-52519 GCA_030575015.1 Cephaloascus albidus
CAATCTCATCAAAAGTTATCAATGACTTTTCGTTCGTGATGGATGCTGGTGCCAATGCTGCTACTTTTATGCCAATTTATGATTTCAGGAACCCTCCTCCATACGGAAGAATCCCTGAAGTTGATGATGTATTTGGCTATGTTCATGTTAATGAAGAAGGGAAGATGGTTGACGGTACTTATGAGCATAATCCAATGTATAGGTTATGTAACAGTACTGGCTTGTTGAAGCTCAGTGATTTTTTACTTGAAAACATTAGAAAGGAATGTGAGAGTCCTGTTAAATAATCAATCAATCTGAAGTGAATATCAACTTGCAAACAGTTTTCAGTAAGTTTACTCTTTGTTATGTAGCTAAAGCCAGAGATTGCATATGTAAAATCAAATCAGCTAAAACTACAATTAAATTAACCTCAACAAGCACCAAAACAAGATGCCTTTTGTATATATACACTATCAGAAGAAAGAAAGAACGAACAACTCAAGCTCAAATCAATAAAAAAATTTTAATAACCTCATCACTAGGAACAAAAAACAAAACAAAACAAAACAAAACAACATTAAATGAATTCTCTTTTAAAACAATACCCAAATCAATTTTTTAAACAAACAATTATTATCCCAGAGAAAAATATGGATAATCTATACAATACACCTGATACAATCATTTTATAAATCAAATTTTAACCAATCTAAATCCTGAGTATTGAGATTACTCATTCCTGTATTATTTTGTGATGTCTGTGATATCTCTGTATTATTTCTATTGAACTGTAAAGGTTCATCATTTCTATTGAACAATGAATTGGTGTAACTGGAAGATTGTGAGTTATATGGCGAATTAACAGAACATGGAGTACCCACATTGGAATTTGGAATAGCAAATGAGGAAGATGGAGGAGGTGTTAAATTTTGATAATCATTTCTTGTGAATTTACTATTCATTGAGTTTGGTAAGCTTGATAGATTTGAAAAACTTAATATTTTAGTTTGGTGTGATATTGGAACTCTCTTCAAGTTTAGTTCATTGTATTGATTTGTATTGATTGGCAAGTACTCAAAATTCATATTACTTTCAGATTTTTGACGTTTGAATTGATTGTGTGGAGCTTGTGTATTATTATTGAAAGAAGACGGATAATCAGTTGGTGTACCACAAGGAGTTGAGTTATTTGATAAATTAGTTGGTGTGTTTGATAATGAGATACTGCTATTGGTGGTATGGTGTGACTTATTTGGAATTGGAATGTTAGATATCACTTGGGGAGATGATCCAGGAGCTGATCCAGGAGCTGATCCAGGAGCTGATCCAGGAGCGGACCCAGCCGCTGGTTTAGGTAAAATTAAAACGTTTTTATAACGAGCCCCACCATTGTTTGTCTGACCATTATTCAAACTATTTGAAGGAGTGTTATTGAAAGTATTGATATAGTTAATTGACGCATTATCATCAACAGTTCGTCTTATACCGCTGAATTTTTTGTCACTGACAGAAACCCTTCTTGAATTTCTCTTTTTTATAACGTCAGTTTTCAAAGAGAGCGGTCTCATGGTGCCATGTAATTTTTGGAATAATCCACAAGCATTGCACAAGGTATTTCCAGTTGGGTCCTTTCTCCATAATGGAGTCTTTAAAGTATGGCAGTTGGAACATTCGGTCGCAGTGTTAGACATTGGGAAACTGGATTGACTTGATGTACTCAAGTTTATATTTGAAATGTTTACATTAGCCACTATCTTCTTCTTCATAAACTGATTTTGAGCTGCAATGGGAGTTAAGTTCGGAGTTGGTAGGCTTGAGCTTGAACTAATGATTTGTTTAGAATTTGTAGTTTTGGAGTATATCTTGTCAGGTGTTATAGTGGACTTTTTGAAATCACTGTTATTTATTATGTTTGTTGATTGGAACTCCCAGTTTGAGTTTGAATCTGAGTCCAGAATGGTGATGCTGCCATTAATGGGTGAATCTTCTAGGCTAACTGGCGTTATGCTGTTGAAATTATTGTTTGTGAACTGATTTTGCTTATTTGCACGGGTTTTGAAAGGTGAACTTTTCAAGTCCTCAATGGATAGTGGAGACAATATGTCTATACCAAAGTTATTCAGATCCTTCGGAGTAGAGTTGATATATTGAGAGAGTTCAAAATCTTCAATCAGTTGCTCGTAGACTCTTTTCTGAGAAACTTGACAACTTTTTCTCAAATGTCTGTTTTCCACTCTGGTTTGCAAAGATAATAGCTTCGTAGCAGAGCTAAACATATCGTAGATGGACGGAGTATTGAAATCCATGGTTGCCGCGACTTCACAAGATGAACATATAAGTTTCAAGCTGAATCAATAATTTTCTGCTAATTTTTTGTTTGATTTAAATTTTAGAAGGTTTTTTAGCACTAATTAAATAAATTTAAATCAAGAAAAAAAAAGTGACTCCAAGAAAACGTCACGTGAAATTCTAAAAACAAGAAAAAAATAGACTTCTGCTTTGGGAAATATACTGATTTAAGGCTTGTATAGCTTCTGTGCAGCATACAAAGAAAAAAAGCAGAGAAAACTACAGATGTTTGACTATTAGATGCTATTTATTTGATACAAGTTACAATCCAATCAGATATCATCCAATCTTTCCTTTTGTTGCTGCAATCTTCTCTTCCCAAAGGACAATAATCCCATTTCTCCAGATTCATCATCATTTCTTCTTCTGCCCAAATTGGTAAAGAAATTTGTATCATTTGTGTTTATGAGTTTATCTATGGTTGATTCCTGTCCGTTTGAGTTCGTGTTGGTTTGTTCTTTCGACGAGTCTTTGAACTTGTTGTATCTTCTTGAATTCGTATAACTTCTGTTATTGCTATGACTATGATTGTTGTTATTGTTGGTGTTACTAGTACTATGGTGATGACTATTATGACTGTGGTGGCTTTCTCTATTGGAAGTGTAGTTTGTAGTGTTGTTATCAGCATGCAATCTGTACTCAAAAGACACACCAAAGACTCGGTCGTTGGAACCAGAATCTATAGTTTCAATTGCATCTGAACCTTGTAAGATCAAATCACATTCTCTTATGATTCTGAGGATTGAATCACAGATAATTCTTCTAGCTAAGAAAGAGGTTAATTTTTTCTCTTTCTTCTTTGTGGATGTTGATGCCAATAATTCTTCTTCATCTTCAGTTAATTGATTTTTCTTATTGAAATTTAAATTTGAGTTCCAAATTGAAATAATATCTTCATCTTTTCTAACAGATAAAACCAAACCTGTAATATCGTTCAATAACAAGTTTGAAAACTCACTTTGCTGTGGAATCAAAGAACCACCTAATGTTCTTAAAAGTAATCTTTCCCAAATAAGTGAAGTTCTTTTCCTAATTTTAATCAAATCTTGTTGATTATTATTATTTGAATTTGAGTTTGAATTATTTGAATTATTTAACCTTCTACTAAATCTAAAGACCCATCTACCACCTTTTGAGTTTATTGGATCTTCCCATACGGGGTTAACACCAGATTTGAAAATTAAAAATTCAGTACCAATAGGTAATTGGAATGGATTTTTCAAGATTGATAAACAGGACCATAATTGCTCAATTGAATTAATTTCACATGATTTTTCCCTATCATCAAAATTGATAAACTCAATCTTATTTGTTGTTTGTAAATAAGAATCGAGAGCAGGTGACGCTTCATCAGTAGAAGCAGAGTTATTCGGATTTGATGGTTTCGATCTTGAATGATGCCATATTGACCAAGAGTAAGGTAAGATATGGCTGCCGATGACTTTTGGAGCTGGTTGGCCTGCAGTGATTATACTTGACTGATTATAATCAATTATGTGGGTGTTATGTTCAGTCTTGTACTGGGATACTTGATTTAATATTGATTCAGCTCTTCTTGTATTTTCTTGTGACATTTTGAGTTGGATTTTTGCAGAAAAGAGAATTGTAATCTTTCGGAAGACTTTGGGAGGAGATAGGATATATACAAATGAACAAATTGGAAATGGTCAAAGATTAGTGGTCAAAATAAGTTATATTTGGTATATAGAAATGGTGCTTTCTATAAAAATTTTCATTCTTCGAGGTGAAAAATCAGTTTACCCGCCAATGAAATTTACCATAGTCTCACACCTAAAAACCGCTGGAAATTTATCAAAACAACAAACTACAATTGAAGCTCAACAAATTGATTCTTTATGTATCAGATATGATCTGGTCGCTGGTCAATGGTTGTAAGAGGCAACTAGCAAATTTTTGTGATTTCTGAACACCAGAGACCCTCATTTATACTGAAAAATTGGGCACTTGACACTCTGTCAAGCCACCAGCTTACATACAACCAGTAAATGAGAAAATGTGACTGATTTATTATCATTTCAAAGTCAAATTCAGATCTCTGATCCATAGTATATATATTATAGGATCAATTAGTTCAAGAAGAACTCAGAAATCACTGTATCACTATTTCTTGGAGCTGCCCGTCATCTCGTAAATACTCAACTAATTATAAATATTAGACACAGGCTACAGCGACCAATTTAAAAATGCTCAGCTTTTAGAGACAATGAACATCTCTCAGGAATCTGCCAACGGCAGAAACAAATACCAAATGTTCAACACCTCTCATATAATCCAGCCAGTAGATAAAAATAGCTCTTCATTTAAGTGTGCAGCACTTTAACAGAGAATCTTCCCGATGTACCATGATTTACACACCCTCCGTGTAACAAAAGGTCTGCTTATCTTAGCCGCCCATTGACAGGACAGAAGTCAGAACCGCCCACAACCTTCTGCGAAATGGGGCAAAATACTTTCTTGGTAAAATCTTGCTGGAAATATTTTGAGGATGTTTTCTTTAGTTAGACGCCCAATCACACAATCTATAAGGAGAAACATTGCAACGATGGCAGACTTAAACTTACAACCTCTTTTCGACAGGATCGATGAATCAAAGACAAACTACATCTTCAGATTGTCAAAAGCTGTTGCTATACAATCTGTCTCTGGTGATGAATCCTTGAGACCTGAAGTCTTCAAGATGGCTGATTTCTTGAAAGATGAATTGACTAAATTAGGCGCCCAAGACATCCAATTGAAAGATTTGGGTATCCAACCTCCTCCAGTTCAAGATGAAAATATAAAATTACCTCCCATCGTTTTGGCCAGATTTGGTTCAGATCCAGCAAAGAAAACTGTTTTAATTTATGGTCATTACGACGTTCAGCCAGCTTTACCTGAAGATGGATGGGATACCAATCCATTCGAATTGATCGAAAAAAACAATATCTTATACGGAAGAGGTTCCACTGATGATAAAGGCCCAGTTATGGGATGGTTAAATGCCATTGAAGCTCACAACGACTTGAACATGGAATTACCAGTTAATTTAGTTTGTTGTTTCGAAGGTATGGAAGAAAGTGGTTCTTTAGGATTAGATAAATTGATCCAACAAGAAGCTCAAAAATATTTCAAAGGAGTTGATAACGTCTGTATCTCTGATAATTACTGGTTAGGTACTAAGAAGCCAGTCTTAACATATGGCTTAAGAGGATGTAACTATTATCAAATTTCCGTGAAAGGTCCTGGTGCAGATTTACACTCTGGTTTATTTGGTGGTGTTATCGCTGAACCAATGACTGATTTAATCCAAGTTATGGGTAAATTAGTTGACTCTCAAGGTAAAATCTTGATTCCAGGCATAGATGAAATGGTTGCACCTCTCACTGAAGAAGAATCAGAATTGTACAAAGAAATCGAATTTGATGTTGATGAATTAAACGCTGCTTCGGGCTCAAATACTGCTTTATACCAAGATAAAAAGAACATCTTGATGCATAGATGGAGATATCCATCATTATCATTACATGGTATTGAAGGTGCATTCAGTGGATCGGGAGCTAAGACAGTCATCCCTGCCAAAGTCATTGGTAAGTTCTCCATTAGAACAGTTCCAAATATCGAATCTTCAAAATTAGATGAATTAGTATTCGAATACATCAATAAAGAATTTTCAAAATTAAATTCTCCAAATACTTTCAAAGTTGAATTAATCCATGATGGTAACTACTGGAAATCTGATCCTTTCAACAGTGCGTTCACAGCTGCTAAAAAGGCTACTGAATTGGTTTGGAACATAACACCGGATTTCACTAGAGAAGGTGGATCAATCCCAATAACTTTAACTTTTGAACAAGAGTTGAAAACCAATGTTTTGTTATTACCAATGGGTAGAGGTGATGACGGTGCTCATTCAATCAATGAAAAATTAGATATTCCAAATTATATTAATGGTGTCAAGACATTGGCTGCTTATTTACATTTCTTTTCAAAGGCTTAAACCTATGTTTATAATAGAATTCAAAATGTCTTATTCATGATGTAGATTCACATTCAGGTGATCAGTTGAACCATGTTTGTCTATCTTTATAGTTCGCGATCGAGTTATAACTTATGTACTGTGAAACCATTGATAATAGACGGACCACTCGTAAATCTTCATATTCGATGAGCATCTATTTTTGCAACATATTTCTATGTGCGGCTCAAATGTATCTCGGATTCTGTTTACCGATCTACAGATTGAAATCAAAGAGATCTGGAGAATACTATGAATTCATTGATTTGACTCCAATTCCCCAATTCTCCAATTCTATACGTACTCACAAGCTATAACATTAGCAATCACATCAGGTCAACCAGCAAAGTGTAAGTTTTCAGCTAGTTAGGATACACACCCATGGAAAGCATCTTAGTGCTCCACTCAAACTATCTCGTATCCACTAAAAATAGATCTTATCTCCTTAAATATAAATAAACACATAAAATAATTATATAATTAAATTAAAGGTTCACGTTAAATCCTGATTAGCTCCTGAAAATCATCATCCATCATAAACTATAATATATTCCCACTCATATATTAGTTATATTATAAATACCTCTTAAAATCTCTGTATAATGTCTGCACAATTATATAACTCTCCAGATCAAAGCCTCAAGAAATATCATACATGAATTACAATATGGGAATGATGAATTACTCTCCACCATCGAAGGATAATAAAATATTCAAGAATTTTTATTACATAGACATATCAACTGAACAATTCAAAATTCAACATTTTGTTAAGAAAAATATCTTGTGTCGTTTTGCTGGTGACCCAAATAAGTATTTCCGTTTTACAGAAACTGAAGACTATTCAAAATTCATAAAATTTTTTGAATCTTCTCTTTATCTTTATATAATTATCAATTTCCATAAAGAAAGATCATTAATGGGGAAAACTGATAAATGTTTTGACAAAGCCAATAAGATTTTGAAAGAATTTGATGAATACAAGATCCCTAAATTTTTCAGATATATATTTAGAAGGATATGTTCAGTTGCAAATAATAATGAAGCAACATTCTTCCCCGATATCAAGCATTCTTCTTTGAATGAGGATAGGAAACACTATTTGGATGTAATTGGTGATGATTCTTCTTTTAGATACAGATTTTATAAGGCAGCAGAGAGAAACAATGTTGATATGGTTGCAATTCATGATCCAGATAGAGTTATCAATTTATCTAGAAATGGTATAAAGATTGTTGGGTATACTTCAGTTAAAAGATCAGTTGAAGTTGTGGTTTATAAGTTGGATTGGACTGATGAGTTGATGGAAGATCTCTTCATTGAAGTTTTGAAAGGCTGTCGAAAGGATCAGGAACTTACTCGGAAATATGAATATGATATGTGATTTTTTGTTTTGATATTGTTTTCTAGTATAGTTGATTTTCCTTGGTTCGTTGATTTTTGATTTTTTCTTTTCTTTTCTTTTATTTTGCTTTATTTTGTTCAAGATTAGAATAAAATTGCATAAAACATGTTCCCTCACTTTAATAAATAATCATTAATACTAACTCTAGTTAAGTAAATTATAAATCAAACAAAACTTTCAATTTTGAAAGATCTAAAATATGTCTGATTATCAAAATTTTATCTTCACCAGCATAATAATGATTAAAATCTTCCTTACTCGTCACAGAGTTGAAATCCTCATCAATCTCAATATAGTGGATAACAACACCAAATCCTAAATCCTTAGCCGCCTTACAATTAAGTTCACTATCATCAATGAAATATTGTTTCTTTAGAATTTGTTTATCTTGGAAATCTATACCTGCCACAGTCAATGCATTAGTGAAGTACCCAACCATTGGTTTACATATTATGGGGATTTTTGAGTAATCGCAGTATGTTAAACCATCAAATAAATCACCTAACCCTAATAACGATACAACTCTTAAAGCATGGTTCTTGTAGGCATTGGTAACTAGCCAAAATCTATCAAATTTACCCGTTTCCTTGATCTTTATCAATACTTTACGCAACTCTGTATTTGGAGTCAATACGGTCTGTAATGGTAATGCATCATCAACAACCTCGTTATAACTCAATGCATCAATCTGATGATGTCTCACCAAACCCTCGATAGCCAAACCGTACTCCTTATAATATCTGTGATGCAACTTGTGGGCGTCTTCATCAGATAACGCTAATGATGATTTGAAGTAATTGTGAATCTGAACTTGCATCATATCGTGAATCTTGGTTGATCTGTCATACAAACAATTATCTATATCAAAGAAAAAAGTTGTCTTGTTGTCTATTGGAATTGGTCCAAACCCCAATGGGAGTTTCGTTGTGGTTCCTGGCTCATCTGAAACGATTTCTGGGTTCTTGTATATGATTTCCATTTTTGCAGCGTCTAATCTTGGCCTCCAATCTCTATTTCTGTTCTTGAATAATGCGCAAAAAACGTGCAATCGAGTTCTTTTTATATTTTATAAGCAAAAAGTGTCTCGGAAACTAGACTTCCCGATTGGGAAGTAACTGTACAAAAATGAATCAAACTGTTTATCAAATTTTATAACAAAATTATATATAATTGTCAACTTCAATCAAAGTTCTTTCGTTCTCAAATCTCATGTCTATCAAACTGACCAAATTCAAAATCTCAGAGTTCAAATCACAATTCTTACTAGAAGATAAGTTCCCAGAAAGTTTTAGTTTAAAATTATTAATCAACTCAATAATATTAGACAAATATTTAATTGAGCCAGGTTTTCTCAAGCAGTACAATGACGACTGCATCACTATGAGCTTCAATTTCAAATATACTAATTCCTGTTTCGAAAGAGCTGAAATTTTGGTACTCTTGATTGTCTGGAAAAATGAACGTATCACCAGAAGTTCATCGTCTGTAGTTATACTTTCCTCCATAATGAACGATAACGACACTTTATTTGACACATCTATTAGTGTAAGTGGAGCATTGACCTTGACCATTGAATTTATGTACTTGATAATTCTAAACTGGTATTGTCTCTCTGCACTCACTTTTTCTATAATTTTATGAAGAAATTCAATCAAATTTGATTCATTTTTCCTCCAATTTATCAATTTGTTGAAAATGGGTAATAATTCTATATAACTTTCACAGTTTATAATATTTTTATCCATGACAATCAAAAACAATTTCTCAATCATCGATGTCAAAAGAGACTCGTTAAATTCAACATGACTTGTTATAAAATTGTACAATATCACCACCTTTTTAATTATATTTGAGTAGCTTATCGTGTGTAATGGATTTATAGTAACCAAATCTTCTTTTGAAAGTGACAGCTTGCTGCCGAAATATAACATGGACAATTCAAAATCTTCAACATTATACTCATATTTCTTATCATCTGCTGTGACTAACCCATTAACTATAAACAAATACGCTTGGTCTTTGGATAATATAGTAGAATTCAATAATTTTCTCAATGATATGCGGGAGCTGAGTATCGAGTAGCTTTCCTTATAATATGATGATAGATAGTCAATAGGTATCTGTAAACAATCCAATTTTGCAATATCATTGATCAAACTGGATGACGGTTTTTGGAAGTAGTAAAAATCAGTTATATCATTTCCTCTATTTAGAACATCTGTTAGATAATCTATGTATTCCCCAGATACGTTACTTTGTAAAGTTTTTTCAACTGATGATCTTATTCCTTGAATCTTGCTGTATTTATTTGAAAGTTCAATCTTCTCAAAGAGAATATCCTCTTCCAATTCGGTAGATTTTGATATTATGCGGGAATAATTTTTATTATAGCTGGGTGGTAGCTTAATCTTTAGTAAATCGTCATCATCATTATCATCGAAAGCCAAGTCTATATTCCTAAGCTTCAAGTTTTTCAATATTGGTTTTTCACTCTTACCAAATCTAACAATATTCTCAGTTTTCTTAACTTTTATATCTTTGTTTGTGGATATTAATCCTAATAAATCAAAATCATCATCGTCAGAATCTGATATCTCATTGGTGTGTTCGCTCCCCATCTCTTTTTTGAAGTGCAGTTGATTTAGTTTTCTTATTGACGTGGGTGTGGAAAGAGATACTCGTGATGCATTTTGGAAATTGATTGGCGAGTTTGGTAGTGATGAATCCATAAGCTGGCTCATTGTTTCTCTCTGGATATCTTTTGATTGTTGTTTATTGGTTTTTTTAGGTCTTTTTGATTGATTTTATTTATTTCTGGAAAGAAAATCTGATTTCAATCGCGGTTTGAACTTTTAACGAGTTGCTAAACGCGACGAAATCAATTTCGACTTAATTTAAGAAGACGAATGCTCACTGTAAATATCCACCTTACAGTTAAGGCAATAGGGTCGATGCTTTCAAACCACAAAATTGGTTGATTGGAGTGAAAGTTTGAGATAAGTTGAGCCATTCGTACTACAATTACCTCAAATAAAATGAAATATTCTATCAATATTAATCTATAAGGCCTTTTAAGATTTATTGGAAGGAACAGGTCTTTCTTTTGGAAGAACAATGATTCCATTCGCTTCTTTCAATCGGAATTGAACCAAAGACAACAAATGATAAACAAAAGTCAACATCGGAGCTTCACATCCATTTTGTTTCCCAATCTTCAATGCGTTCCCCAAGATCACTTCCAATTCAATACACTGTTTTTTCCTCTCATCCACCAACATTGATGGAGCATACCATATCCCGTCGTCTGATCTAATCATCGCCTCACAGATTGATTCTTCTAAAATAACACCATCAGATTCGGCTAAGGTAATAATTTCGGCCATTAAAGGCTTGATGATTGTATCCATACCACCAGCTAATTCGACTCTACCAACATCAAGATCTGTTAAGCAGCAAATAGTGTTTAAAGTAGCATTATAAATCAATTTCCTCCATCTAGCATATTTCACATTATCGTTATAATAAGGATGATTATGAGGGTTTTTATATAATTCAAAGAACTCTTTAGCCTTGATTTCCAATTCTTTGTCAAGTATAGTTGGATGGTTTTGGAAATATCCAATACCAACTGCATCTATATTTTCATGCTTAATCAATCCACTAAAATTCGTGGAACTGATCATGGAGACACCAGATAAAATAGCATTATTTGGGAATTTCTTAAAGAAAGGTTGTTCAATGCCTATCCCATTTTGAATTAATACAATATTAGTTCCACTTGTAACGGCTGGCTCAACTAATGTTGTTAAATCAGTCAAATCTGGTAAATTCTTAGTAGTGATAACCAAGTACTCAAAAGGACCATATTTGGCAGCTTCCTGGATAGATTTGACAACATTGGTGGGTTTGTATGATCCGATGTTGCCGTAATCACAGGATTCAATCTGGTAACCTTTGGTGACAACATGGTTGTAATCAGATCTGATAACAGCTGTGACTATTGATTTCTTGGAAAATTCTAAACCGTAGGAGACGATTGTACCAACACCTCCGAGACCAACTACCAAAACTTTTGACATTATGAGTATCTGATGGTTATTGTTTGAATTATTCCGTTGGATACGCGGAAAGGAGACAACTTCTTTTATATAATATTTGTGAAAGAAGGAGATCAAAATCAGATGTGAATATTCAAGATAGGTGTGATCGCTTAACTCCCGATTTGGTCAACAGATTCACTCTCATATTTTGAAAGAGAAAATTGATCCATATTAACTGGTTTTAATGAAATTTTGTTAAATTACACTGTGTATTGATCACCACAAGAGACAGCACAAGAGACACAAACCACACTGAACATTATCATGTTAAACTATTTCTTTTTCACCACTTATCAATATTTCAAGCAAATACACGTGATTTTTCAGGCTGAATAATTTCTGGCAGCACCTCATAAAGGAGAATAATTATCCAACTATAACAACCGGCAATTGTATCACATCAACAGATCACAGTCAACATGTCCTACAACGAGCTCTCTGACTTCTACAACTACCAATCCACTCCAGTCGAGCATACTTTACAACAGAACTACTCGTTTTTAGCCGCTCTCTTATTGATAGTTGGATTCACATCTTTATTCTTAGCTTTCTCCAGTATGTGTTTGCCTTTTTTTTTTTTGAAGTTGTGCAACAGCTACTAACATTTATCAGATCAAAAATCCTTTGTTAAATACTTACCATACACCATACTTTCTTCCATCTCATTGGGATTTGGAACTATTTATCTTTCAAATGCGGTCGGTGTTAATCCATAGTCGATAAGTGCCAACGAACATCAAAAACTAGATATATTTAAATCGCTGGAAAATCCAAAGTGCTGCCAGATACTTGTACGAAATAAATAGTTGATAACTAGTTTAAATCTCAAGTTTGTTGGAAATTTGTAGTTTCTTTATAAATTTCACTCAAATTTTTATTAAATTTATTAAATTTTAATTTTGCTATTTCCTCTTTCGGCCAATCGAAAATTATCTTTTCCATCTATAAATATCGCACCAGGTGAAAAGTTCAAACTTCAAAACTAAAACACATTTTATTTACAGCATTATTCTGGGTCGCCACACAAAATGAACTTGATCCATTTGCTGATATTCTCCCTCATCTGCCTCATAGTCAGTGCCAATAACGAAAACTTACCAGATTACTATTCCCAATCACCAGAAGTGTTTGAATTGAACCACCTAAATTTCGATTCAATCGTATATGGAACAAATTACACAACTATAGTCAAATTCTATGCTCCATGGTGTGGCTACTGCAAGAAATTATTACCTACATATAACAGATTATCTAAAAACGTCAAGAATTTTCCCTTACAGGTCGCTGCTGTTAATTGTGATAACCCTAAGAATAAACAGTTATGTTCAAGTTTCCAAGTTTCTTCATATCCATCAATATTGATATTCAGACCTCCTAAATTCACACATAATAAGCCATACACTAAGCAGAAACATGCTTCGGAACCGTATAATGGAGAAAGATCATTGAAGTCCATATTTGAGTTTCTCATTACAAGAATCAAAAATTATGTTAAAAATCTAGCTTCCATTGAAAAAATCATAGCATGGCTGAAATATTCAAATAAGAATAAAATCATCTTGGTTACAGATAAACTGAAACCTCCATTACCATTAAAGGCCATGGCTATTGATTTCTTGGAAGATTTGGAGTTTGGTGTTTACAACATCAAAGATGCAAAATTACCTTTCACGATTGGTGATATTGAATTAACTCAAGTTCCCTCTTTTGTCGCGTACGATACGAAGTTAGACAAGTTTGTTGTTTACGACGGTGATACATCCAATAAGACAGAGGTAAATATTTGGTTATCAACATTTGGTGAACCTTTGGAAGGCGAATTTTCAAAGAATTATTCCAAGATACAAGCTATCAAAACTGGTAAAAAAGTTAACAAAGATAAAAAGATAAAAATCAAGGCAAAGAAAGCGAAAAAAATACATGATGAGTTGTAAATTATATAATAGTTATAAATTCATCAATCTACGTTATTATTTGTATGAATTTGTATATTTTTCAAATTTTACTGTATTTTCGATTATATCCCCAATTAGGAACTCAACGGCCAAACCTCCAAAACTGAAAAACGAATATCGAAAATGAATAAAAATTAAATCAATAAAACTGGAAAATAACTCCAACAGCAAAAGTTTCAAACCAAAATATGATTACAAAATACTTTAGTAAAGTGGTTGTGAAATTCAATCCATTCCAACCAGAAGCTAAAGTCTCCAGAACCTTTTTATGTGCCATACCTCCATCTTTGAAAGCTACCGGTTTAGGTATTGATTATGAAGTGTTGAATTCAGATTCTAAGAATAAACCAATAATTAAAGTTATATATAGTATGTATTGAAATAGTCACACAGCAAAAAGAGGATCTGTAATGTATTTGGGAAATTATACTAACAGGAACAGAGGATAAGAAAACATTAGAGATAGATCCATGTACCACCAATTTCAAAGAAGCATCAACTATTTTTGATAGGCATTCAAGAACATTACAAATTAAAGATATTATTGAATCATAGATCAGAATTTACATGTACATAATAATAATAATAAAAGGAAAATAACGTTATCATTAAATCTGTAAATCTATAATCAAACAGAAACTTTATCAAATCCACTTGTCAAATCATCTAAATATTTCAAATTAATAATATTTTTATCAATTTTAATGATTTTCCCCTTTGAATTAGTATCATCTCTTCCATGTTTGAAAATCCAACTAGTTACTTTATCAGTAATTTCTTTAGATTTTGGAACAAAATGACAACCTGGATGCGTTAACAACGTTCTTCTAGAATGATGACAAGTATCATACAACTCCATAGATTCACTTATAACAATATCTAATTTACCAATAATGTGCAACGTTGATATGTTAATGATGGGCTTATAGTAATGTTGATACCCATCCAAATCAACTTTAAACCCAGAAAAAAGCACATAAAACTTTAACTTATTGGAAGTTTCTGGGAATGTAGAATTAAAATGTTCACTCACAACCCCAATCAACACAGCACCTTGACTAAACCCAATTAGTCCAACGAAAGGACCATGTTTACGTATAAATTCTCTCAGAGCAGCTATTGCTGGTTCAACCACGTATAATTACTAATAGATCACGGTTTCCTTATAATGTAGCGTAATATCGCAGCGAACAATTCACTAGCTGTTTATTGAATAGTTTTTCAAGCTTATCAAATAATCTGCAATTTCATAATCAGCTACTAGTATATAACAAGCTGTTACAATTATACTAAGGCCCAAATCAGCTTGAATATAAGCATTAATATATAAGTGATTCACTTTTGTCGTTGAAACTTGTGTCAGTAATTTGGGCAAGGCTTGAAAGTTGAACATACTCAAATTATTGATCAGCTTAATTGTCATAAGCTATTAAGCGTTAGTACTAAGTATTAAGCACCATAATATTGGTACTAACTTCTAAGACCAAATAAACTAACATGGAGCCGGCCGTAAAATGATCAAAACCAATGTATATTATTGCATGCTTGGATAAACCAAAGGGATCAACTAGATCAATTATGATTTCCTGTGATAAGTAGGAGAACAAATATAAAAGGGCATGTGAGCTCTCTCATTCTAATTCTGCCATATTTAATGTGCAGTTCATTTGATCAATCTCAACTATCAGCCTTGTGCGTTGTTGAGATGTCCTTCAACTTCCAATCATAATTACAACACAGCTTAGTAGTCGAAGTCAATTGTAGACTACCTTCTTGAATATTCACGAATCAGTACTCGATCAAGCTGAAGTTTGACCTTATAAAGTTGTTTGTCTGGATCTAAATGAAGGATTATACCATAATTCTCAATAAAATAAGCTCCATCATGTAAAAACACTTCAAGTTAATGGCCCCTGGCAGACAGATGCCAGAAACGTATCAATATCTAAGCACATCGCTACAAACCCGATTATCTCTAAAATCTGGGAACGTTTTTCATTTATTTTTTATGCAATGAGATTAATTTGAAGATCAGCGCAAAAAAAACAGGATATCGAATCACCAACTTTATAATATATATAACTAAGCTCAAACAGTTTTACATGATTGGATAGCTTTCAGCTAGCCAGGCCCAGCAACACGTTACAAATTACAATTTTTGGAACTGATCATTCATAAGATCATGATCTCCTATTGCAATTCAATAGAAATAATGAACAACCAATTTTGCCGTTCATCAAAATTCGATACAAATATTGTGATTAGCTGAACTAAATAATCACAAACAAATAACTCAATGGATGGATGTATAACTGCAATACCTCACACACAAACAAACTTGTTAGCTATGGTTATAAGGCACTTCCAGACCCTTCGAATACGTTGTAACGTTGTTGCTAAAACGAACGGTCATTACGAGTTCAACCAAATCAAAAAATCATCAACTGAACACTTGTGATTCGTTACATCTTTACATAACGATTATTACATAAGATTAAAAAGGGTCATCAACTTTTATTTATTATAAGGTGAGCACTGGGCAAATTAAGTACTATAACAGTTATCACCTTAATTTCTTTACCAAACAATACGGTAATTGAAACATATACTCAGTTCATTCTTGAGGTATACTTTATATCCGAGACAATGTGTTGATTAAGCTTAAACATATAATCAATAATCAGGTTACGTTCGGTGTACCATACAAAAGGTGTTTAAGATAAGACTGAATATTGACTCGAGTCGCAAATGATTGATATAAGGCAAAGGATTAATAAGAAACTTAAAAGATTTGAGTATATATATTGCACTGAATCCCCATACTTTATTATATTCTTTTTATTTGAATCATCAAAGTTATAGAATCAATACTTCTATATATCTTCAATCTCAATTCAAATTCAAATAAATTTATAAAATGGCTGGCTCTTGTTGTGGTACCTGTACTTCAAACTGTGATTCTAAATGTTCTTCATGTACTTCATGTAAAGGTGGATGTTCAAAGAAAGTTATGATTAATTTTGCTAATCCAAACTGTGCTGCTTGTGGTGGTAAATGTGCATGTGCTGATATTTCATCATGTAAATGTAAATAATTCTTTTGAAGGTTATTTCATTTATAAAGTTATCAGGTATTTAATTGATTAAATTTGATATTATAAGTGATGTTTTAAATTTAATCTATTGATTGGATTAAGTTGCCGGAAGTTGAATACATATTATATTTTCACATTATATATTTATATCTATTATAATGACTTGTAGTTTATAATAATCTTTAGACTAGATCGAAGAACAATTATTACATGTATTGCATGCAGTTTATTATAATTGGTCAATAGCTGGCTGCTAAACTAGCTAGTCAATATTATAAATATAATTGATTGAATTTAGAAGATTGATAAGCGGCAAGGAATCATCTAGATAGTCTATACAATTAATTTATACTTCAATTAATTATTATTAAGTCTATATTACAATTACTTTATAAAATGTTTTCTCATGAATTCTTGTTTAAATTATTGCAGGTATTTTACATGGCTCATGGGGTTGTAACTGGCTTGAATCAAGTAGTACGTATATACAAGTTTGAACTTGAGTATGCTGCTTACAGTAAGTCTGAACTTTGAAGTCAACAGAAAGTCTCAACTGTTAACATAGTCGATAGTCTAGAGTCATATATAATCTAGATCTGTGCTAGTTAAAATTGTCCACTGTAGAAGACGACAGATTACCACATCGCTCATAACAAATATATCTCCGCTTACATAATATATTATTGATCTCTGAAATGACGTCATTGGAGATAAAGTTCTTCTACTGATTGAAATTTTGAACCCCTTAACCTTGCAAGTGTGAATAAATAGTAAATAAACTTGTCACTAATTCATCAGCCACTGGTCGCTACTGTGCCACTACCACATGTTGAGAACTGAATTCTCCATATAAAACAAATATTGAATACCGACTAAATATGAAACGGACTGTATACTGGGTTTGAGTTGCTATACTTTATACAGCCTAAATAGCAATCGTTAAATCATATAAATATCACCATATCCTTAAATATTTATCTCTACTAATTTCATCTAGTTATTATATCAATTAATATCAATCAAGTATAAATATTATAAGTAATAGATCATAATAGATAAAAATGACATCAATAATAGTTTCAAACTTACCAAATGACATATCAGACGGCAAATTAAATGAATTTTTTTCAATATGTGGATCAATATCATTAATCGAGACAATAAATATTGGAACCACCAAGAAAGTTAAAATTAAATTTAATAACTCAAAGGCTGTTGAAACATCATTATTATTAAATAATGAAAAAATCTTTAATAATAATATTGTTATTGAAGAGGAACTGAATCCAGACATTAAGATTCAAAGAAGAGGTTCTATTGATTTACAATCTAGATCATTACATGATGCAAATGAAAAAAGAGAAAAGTCAAGAACTTCATCAATATCAACACCAACTAAAAGTTTTGCTGCATTATCCTCCATTTCTCCATCCACTTCTGCTAGTGGTGCTCCTCCAGCATACCCTGATACTGGCAATAGTCCATTTGTCGATGAAAAATCCTCTCAGTTGAACTCATTAAGTGGTGCTCATGAAGATAATAATGATATTAGTCAAGAGGATAAGCCAAAATCAGTGATTATCGCTCAATATTTATCACAAGGGTATGTTTTGTCTGATAAATTGGTCAATAGAGCTGTGGAAATCGATAATGAACGTGGTATATCATCAAAATTTAAATCATTCTTGTCAGATTTAGACTCCAAGTACCAAATCTCAAACAACTTGAGTGAAACTGACAAGAAGTATAAAGTTTCTGAAAATTTTAATAGTGGATTAAGTAAATTGGATCATTATTTTGATAAAGTTGGTGATACTAGTTATGGGAATAAAATTCATGGATTTTATTTGAATTTGAAAAGAGAAACTAAGGATGTTCATGAAGAAGCTAGACGTTTAGCTGAGTTGAAGAAAAAACAAACTGAATCTAATACTTCTTCTACTTAAATATAGTTTGTGAATAAATTTATTTTTTTAAATATATGATTTGTTGTAAAATTCACGTACATGTCTCATGTATATAGTGTTATAATTAGTTTTTAGAGTGTTTCAACTTTCAATATTTACATTAATATTAAGCGAATAATAATTATATAGATGACGTTTAATTATTAATTTTTCAGTATAAATTTTGCAGAGTGCAGTTTTGCAAATATAATTGCATGCGAAATTAATTAGATATAAAATTAATATTCTAGCTAGCTTAGATATAAAACTAAATATCATTCATGAATTATTGTATATTATAAATGTGTAATTCAGCTTTATTGATCATTTTTACTCTCAAGCTTCATGATGATCAGCTACATGTTTTCGAGTTTTTCGTACGAAAGAGCACTACATGTTGATGAGTCTATATATATTACGAATTAGGTACATATTAAGTTTAGTTATAAGTAGATTCAGAAACAATACTTGATTAGTTCTAACAATAAATCTACGTTAAACAACAATCAAAAAGCAAACTTTTATAACATATAAATTAACAATTATAATACAACAGATACAGCATCAAAGCAACAACTAAAGCAAAGTTTCACCCATAGCACATCTTCCAATAGAACAAGCAGCACTAACAGTATCCAAAACATGATCATCAGTAATCCCTAAACTAGGATTAACTTCAACAATATCCAAAGCAGCAAGATTACCAGATAATGCAACTTCTTCAACAATAAATAATCCTTCTCTCAACGTAAGACCACCATTAACTCTTGTTCCTGTGGCAGGAACGAATTTGGGGTCAATTGCATCAACATCAAATGAAATATGGATTGGGTTTTCACCAGATGGGTTTACAGCTTCCATAGCCATTTCAACAACTTTACCTATACCATACTTATCAATATGATACATTGAAAAACATTTGATATTGTTATCACGTAAGATTTTGCGTTCTCCAGCATCTATATCACGAAGGCCAATGTATGCAATTTTGTTTGGTTTCAACACTGATGGGATCCAACTTAGTTCAGGTGGATATGAATGAGAATCCAAACCCATAACGAATGATACAGGACATCCGTGTAAGTTCCCAGAATCTGTAGTTAATGGGGTATTTATATCAGCATGAGCATCTATCCAGAGTAAACCAGCTTCAGGGTATTCACTGAAAAATCCAGCAACTGTACCAGCACCAATAGAATGATCACCACCAATTGTTATTGGGAATGTCTTGTTGTGAGCAGCAGTCTTGACAGAATTGTATATCTTGCGAGTACAATCACCAACCAATTTGGAGTTTTTCAAAACACCATTGATATCTTCAGAGTCATATGTGTAATCTATACCTTTCAAAGGCTCATCAATGGTGACAGACCAACCTAATTCTTTTATGGAGTCTATGAAACCTGATTGAAGCATGTGTTGAGGACCGTGTTCGACACCACCTTTAGGCTGTCCACCCGAGAAGGGGGCAAGGATGACGGTGGCTGTTTTGTTTGGATGGAATTTATATTCTATTGACATTTCTTGTATTCTCTATAGTGTGTAGTATGGTTGTAGCACAGCAATATATGGTGATACAATAGGATTCTCGCGTTTATTTATAGCGGGAAATATGGAAAATACGTCAAATTGGCTGCAATTGTTACTAGTTGCAAGTAAGAGCGAGCATCTTTTTGTGGTTGAATTGTCGGTCTTCGTTGCTTCTTTTACATATCGTCTTCCTTTAAAGAAAAGTCATAGAGAGAGAACCACTAGAATTTGCAAGAGAGAAAATCGCCTTGTGAGTTGTATCTGATGGTCGACCCCACTGAAGTTGAACTATGAAGTTGGAAAGAAGTTCTGAACACTTTAAGTAATAATTACTGATTATGTCATTTAGTTTATATTGATTATGTAATGGATTATGTTATACTTTAATATCCACTATATATGAGAGAGAGAGAGAGAGAGAGAGTGCAACGAGAATATACTACAAGAATAATAGAAGAAATCACAGTATATACCACTATCATCTTATCTATGTATTAAATGATACATGATAGCTACTCATCAATATTAGAGTAAACCTCACAACTCAACACAGGTAACACTCCACTAATCCAATTACTATCCCTCAACAAACCAGTATAATCCTTCCCACCAATACTCTTGCTCTTAGCTATCCCAACAACTGCATCATATTCTTGTTCTTGTTCTTTATACTCACAAATCACCTTGTTCGTGTTAAAATCAATGAAATATCTGGTATCTCTCACTCTAAATATAACATTATCTATCCGCAAGAAAAACCTCTGCAATATAAATACAAAAGTTGGCATAACTCTGACTTTTATAGAAAGTATTGATATACCATTATCACCCAATTCATCTTCATATAATACCAACTCATCGAAAAACAAAATCGGATCAGGTTTAATTAATCTATCAATTGGTATCTTGGCAGTATTATCCAATTTAAAATTAGGGATTTGTGCAGTTGACTTATAATTTGAAGAATAAGTCCAATCGAAATCTTTAAATAATGATAATTCTTCAACTTTGTTCCTGGAATTTGCCCATTCCTTATGATAACTTACTTTTAAATTTGATTGTGGATCTATACTTAACATTGCATCTAAACAACTAAATTCCACTTTAATTTTATGTTCATTATTAGTTATAATTAATTTGTTGTTACCAAAGATCATCTCAGGGATAGGAAATTTAAGTAAATTTTCATACTCATCAATCTCAAAAGCACTCAATATTGGGTTTTTAATAGTTTGGATGTCCCATCCATTTACTGATATCGATGGCGCGTCTCTTATAGGTAATGTAGCCTTAGGAGACGGGATTATAACAGTGCCACAATTTGCACATTGAGGATTGTTGCAATTTGCTTGTGCATGTTGTGCATTTGGTGATGGCACTTGTATATTTGTTGGTCTGATGAAGGTTGATTGAGTTTGAGCTATTTGAGCTGTTTGGGTTGTTTCAGTTCGTTGTTGATTTGGTGGAGCTCTTCCACTTGTGTGAACGCTGACCATTTTTCTGGCTGCATTTATATGGACTGCATTGATATTACTCATTCTTTTTGCCTCTCTTTCTCTGTTCCAATTCTAAGATATTCCATATTTCATTCCTTAAATCAACTTATTTTACTATGATCATCTACTATACACATCGCTCGTAACGGTTCATTTTAGCCACAATGCTCATAACTATTTGAATTTTTACACTGTGTAAAAATGGTACGTGAAGTGTGAAACTTGTGAAAATTTAAGTTCAAATGTGTCAAATTTGGCTGCAATTTGGTAATCTAAATTCTAATTTAAACAATTTTTGACATTGATTCTGAAAAATAAAACACACACTCAGATCGTTTTCCAGCGTACATAATTACTATATTCGGTAATATAATCCACTCATTAATAATCTCTTTTTAATCAATTTACTAAATGAGTTTCGATGAGTAAACCGTATATATGGGCCGGCCCCACTGGCTCGTAACCACAGCTCAGCTTCTCAGCTTCTCCATAAAAACGTGTTTACTCTGATTCATCAAATAAGATTTATTGCTTCTTGTTTATATAAATATCAATTTTGCTACTTGAATTAGACGCTCATCTTTGTATTTATATACGAATATCATTTGCAAATTTTGCTCCATGGACAATCACCCAGTTGAATTATATCAAGTTATTAAAAATGAAATTTGGTAAAACGTAAGATTATATTTGTTATTCTTATGTTTACTATAGATCTAACATATCTAGTTTTATTGCTCATCAGGTTCCTGAATGGAGGTGTGTATCCTTTTCCATAAGTCCCATCTTTCAACCATGAGAGAATTGGTGAATGGTGATGTTATTTTTTTTTAGCCGCTGAACTATCATGGATAAGAGATAATTAGATAAGAGAAATACTGACAATTTAGTCAATATTATATGAATTATAAAGAATTAAAGAAGCAAATCAAACAAATTGAGGTGATCAAATCATCGGTAGCTGATTCTGATAACCTGTTGCAGAATGATGAGGTGAAAGAATCATTAGCGAAATTTTTCTTCACTATTGATAGAAATATTGAAAAAATAAGTGATTTTTACCAAGAAAAATTCATTGAGTATGATAAAAGACTACAAAAATTATGTGCTATATTATCAGATTATGATTTGAAAGTATCGTCAAACTCCCATTCCAATTTATCCCATCATTTCAATTCAATCTCCAATAATAACTTAGTTAAAGGTAATACAAGCAGCAACAAATTATCAATAAATAAAAATAATGAAGAAATTGAAGAAATTTATCAAATTTTGCTTAATTTACGTTCAAACTTCCGTAATTTAAAATGGTTTAATGAATTAAACAAACGTGGATTCAACAAGATTTTAAAAAAATTAGATAAAAAAGTCGGAACTAATGAAAAAACAACTTACTTGAATACTAAGATTTATAATTTACCATTTAGTATTGATAATGACTTATTGAAAAACTTATCAATTATTAATAATTATTTAAATGTTTTAATTCCTGATGTTATTTCACCAAATGTTCAAGATATCGCCTCAGCACCAGAAATTAATTCAAAAGACTCATCATTTAAAAACTTGTACAAATCAATTGAATCAAATGATGTGGATTTATTGTCATCACAATTAACAGCTTCATACAATTCGTTAAGAGAAGTGCCAGTGAAACTTCTAATCTCCTTACTCAACAAAGCCTCTTCATCCACAGCTTATAATTGCATAGACTATATATTATCAAACTTATCAAATTTGAATGACCTAGATGATATAAGTGGTCGTAATTTCTTCCATCATCATTTTGTTTCCTTAGGTAAACAATACGCTGAAACCACCAAGAATGATTTGCTTGCGAAGCAGCATCAACATTTCATCAATCCTGCTACTCCGCCAGATATAAATTATAGATTAATTGGTGCATTTGGATCAGATGGTGTTAATTCAAATGATTCAATTGACGGGATATCTTACATTTTGGATAAATTGCCAACTAGTTTCAGACATGAATTGATCGCTAAAGATAATTATATGAGAACTCCATTACACTATTGTTGTCAATATGGATTGAACAATATAACCAAAAAAGTTTTAGAATATTTGGAAAAATGGGGGCTATGGGATTCTACAATTTCCATTGATGATGTCCAATATTATGGAGATTATGAAAAATTAACTCCGTTGCACTTGGCTGTATTAGGTACTCATCCATTAACAGCCAAAACCATAATTGATTCAATTGACACTGGGGTTTCGTTAACATGTCCTCAATTAATCTTGATTGCTGCAAGGTTAGATTCAGCTCCATTGATTGAATTATTACTCAGTTGCAATGGTATAGATATTAATTATGTTGATCCAGATACAAATGAAACCGCATTATATAGAGCATGTCGTTTACGTAAAACCCATTCAGTTGAGTGTTTATTATCAAACGGTGCAAATACTGAGATTGGAGAATTGGTATTTGGATGGACTCCAGTATTCATTGCTGCTTCCGAAGGTTTCCAGGATATCGTTGAACAGTTAATTAAATATAACGCTAGCTATGGTAAAGTTGATGAAAGTGGATGGTTACCTATGGAACATGCATGTTTAAGAGGGCATTTGGATATAGCTGATTTATTAACACTGGCAACAAATCCTGTTTCGCCTGATATTCAAGCAACAATGTATCAAAATCAAAACTCATCAATAGATAAGTTGAATGATTCATTATCTAAAACCAAAATCAAGAATGATTTATTATACAAGAAGGATATATCAAAATCACCTCCTGTGGAATCGTCCTCCAAACCAGTTAAATCTTTTGGTCATAGGTACTTGAAACCTCAGGAATCATTAATTTTGATTTCTTTGGGTTCAACAGATTTGAGAGAATTAAAACCTGCAATTGACTTGAAAAGAGTTCCCATTTCAAAGGCTCATAAAACAGAATTAGATACTGCATTGTCGTTATTAGTGAGTTCAAATTTACCCAATGAGCCCCCAGTTACTATTGATTTGCCATTAGATGACGAACAAGGGAATTCTACTGAACCTGTGACTTTCAAATGCACAACTGATCCATCATCAACTATAGTTTATTTTGACATCGTGCCAACTTATCAATACGGTGAGGTATCTAGATCAAAAGTATTGGGTAGGGCAGTTGCGATATTGGATAATATACATACTGCTGTCGGACCTAATTTGCGTTCATTGAATAATATTGTTACTGTCCCCATTTTGGAATGTGATACATTGGAGATCTTGGGATCCATTAGGTTTGAAGTTTTGATAGTTAATTCATTTGATCATGAAAATATGATTATCGGAAGAAATGAAACTTATTGGAAATCTTTGGTATCTACAAGAGTTATAGGTCATAGAGGTTTAGGGAAGAATGACTATAGTAGAAAATCATTACAATTAGGTGAAAATACTGTGGAATCATTCATTGCTGCTGCTTCTTTGGGAGCATCTTATGTTGAGTTTGACGTTCAATTAACTAAAGATAATGTTCCTGTTATATATCATGACTTTACAGTTGCAGAATCTGGTGTTGATGTTCCAATGCATGCGCTAACATGTGAACAATTTTTAGAATTAAATGGCAGAGGAGGTCATCAACCAATATCATCGAAACCAGTTGAAAAAAAACATAAATCTCATGATGATTTAGTTTTAAACAAACGTCAAAGATCGTTATCTTCACAATTTGAAAGAAATGAAGAATTGAAAGATGAGTTGGTAAATGTTTTCAATGAAAGAATGAAACTCACAAAAACATGGAAGGATAAAGGATTCAAAGGGAACTCAAGAGGAAGTTCAATTGCATCTTCATTCGTTACTTTAGTTGAATTATTCAAGAAATTACCAACAAACGTGGGATTTAACATTGAATGTAAGTATCCAATGTTAGATGAAGCACAGCAAGAAGATATGGGGCTAATCGCTCCTGACTTGAATTTTTACGTTGATACTATCTTGAAGACGGTTTATGATCACGCCAATGGTCGTGATATCATTTTCTCATCATTCCATCCTGATGTTTGCATATTGCTTTCCCTTAAGCAACCATCTATTCCCATCTTATTTTTAAGTGAAGCTGGTACTGCTCCAATGTACGATATAAGAGCTTCTTCATTGCAATCGGCTATAAGATTTGCTAAGAAATGGAATTTGTTAGGTGTTGTATCTGCGGCAAAGACCTTGGTTAAGTGTCCTAGATTAGCAAGTGTTGTCAAGGCCAGTGGGTTAGTTTGTGTCACTTATGGTGTTGAGAATAATGATCCTAAATTAGCCAATTTACAAATGATGGCTGGTGTTGATGCTGTTATTGCTGATAGCGTTTTAGCTGTTAGAAAGGGCTTAACTAAAGTTGGTGGTGCTTGATATGAAGAGATTACCATTTAGAAAGCAATTGGATATCTTTATAGAAGTCATATACATTTGATATTTGTGTATTTATTTTATCATCATTTGTATATTCATAGCTCTGGCTTATATTGACTAGCTGAGGTGACCTGATGAGTGAGTATATTTCTACTTTTTTTTCCACGAAGTTTTTGTTAATAAATACCTATGATGTCTTTTCAGCCGAACATCAGGTGCTTGTATAAGCTTGGTGATATAGAGCATCTGATCAAAGGTTGGCCGGCCATAATTCGCCTACAATCATGGATCGAAACTGGATCTGAGTTTTGACTAGTCTTGAAAAATCAACTGCTAACTAGATAGATGCTTCATACTTGTGTTCCAATGTCTGATTCACTGCATAGTTGTGACACCCGTGCTATTTGGGCTTAATTGTTATCTCGATTGAGATAAGAAGATATGATATGATTGCCCATTAGTCACTATTAAATACCGCAGAAACTTTGAACGTGTTAAACCTGAGACATTTATATTATTAGTTGAGAACCTAATTACTGCAAAATATCATGCTAACAACTGAAAAGTTAATATCAAATTAGATTTAATAATTATGCTGTTTTACTTTCAACTGATCGTGGACTTGGTTTTTTTTTGAATTGAAAATTAGTTGGTATCCTATGAAAATGAATTATCGAAAATTATTCTCATTATCGCTCAATATATATATCACCTGTTAGCTTTGATGATTGTATTTTCTTTTCTGATCCTGTTAAGTTCATGGTTAAGTTTATATTATTAACAGCCGGAATGGACCCTTCAGCATCAGCTTGATTTCCATCTATTGTAGCTGGTTCACAGCTTTACCAGTTAGTCCGAATTTGATCAGCCTAGGTGAACTATTGTTGTCGTTAATATCATCTTCCTCAAAAGTGATCCAGTTTTTCAGCTGGCCTTTTATTTGTTTCCACTGATCTTGCAGCTAAGGTGTCAATTTTGGGATCATCACTCTTTGCCGTATGAGCTTGAAACGAGCTGAGATCCTCCAAAATTAGGCAATCAATTTCATTTTCGACAGCTTCGATTTTGAGGTAAAACTCATTGAAGGCTTTGTTTGACCAGTTGCTCATGTACGGGTCACTTGTTGAGAGAGTTTGGTCTTTCCGACCAAAGCAATATATATCTTTATTCAGCTTCTTGTTTGAAACAATCTCAGTATCCTTTGGTGTATGTAAACTAGTTTTTCCAACGATATGAATATTCTGCTCTGAATTGGTGCTGTCAGCTTGGGATGCCAGGTCACGATTGAGGAATTGATTATTTTGCACCTTAACGTCGACTTCTTGATCTTTCAGAGCGGAAGCTATCAAACGCAGATGTTGAATGCTTTCTTCAATCTCTTTGTCCGCATTATCAGACGCCCTATCGAAAAGAGCCCTAGCGTTAGCTATTATATTTTTGTCTTTCTCGGCCAATATATACCTTATTATATGCGGGTTATTGACATATTTCTCCGTTTGCAGTTTGCTGAGTCTGGTGGATTATGAAGATTGATAGTAGCTTGAATGAGTTGATTGTAAGATTTGGACTACCACATGTGCTCCCGATACCTAATTAGTGGTTTGATATTCTGGTCGTGATTTCTACGTATATACAACATTTCTTTGATGGAGAATACCTTTCTGTATATATTATCTGAGTAGACGCCCAACCTTCATCACTAAACCATTAAAACAAGAGAGCACAATTAAAAGGAATTTGTATATAATAGCTTGAGCCGCATGGGCGCAAATTCTGAGCTGTTCAAATATATTTTACTTTTCGCCCCACCGACATTGATCACGTAAACTTTTATACAGAAGTTCAGATATATATAGACCGACAGCTATCATATTATATAAATAATTGCTGGAGGCTAAGCAACCTATTTAACATGTACTATAATTGTAATATATGAATTGATCAATTCTAAAATTATATTATTAATTAAGCGCTCCCATATATTCATGACAGCTATAGCTAGCTGAGAATATATATGATTATATTAATATATATAAACGACGTGGTAAATATTAATTATTTATAATAATATTAATTTCCATTATATAATTAATTATATAACTGGCCAGGTCAGGCGCGCTTATAATTCATGCATATAATTGTATATGTACATGTCTTTGCTTGATCTCAGAGATATAATCATATATTCAACTAATGCAGGATACTTCTTAAATTCCATATCTTTTATATGAGGATCTTCATACCCTAGTGGGTCAAATCCTTCTAATTGCACCCCATCTGTATATAATGTCTTCAATTGATCAATGCAACTGCTCATACTTATTACTTGGTCAACGTCACCTGCAATATTTGTTAGCTCTGCGGGAAGTATATTCAACCCAAAAAAATAGCGCTTCATATCCAACTTATCAATCTCAATCTTACAAGGAGTCTTTTTCCCAATGCTTTCAAAACATCCAATACAGACCTTACGTCTGTATAAATCACCGATATGTCTCCATGAGTGCATATACTTCCAATCTCACTTTCTTGTGATGTCAAGATGTCAGTTATTTCCTTCATGAAACAGGAGAAATATCCAGGTCCATATTTCTCGTTAGGAGGAATTATCCGTACCTCATAATCTTCAACACAATTACTAGGCACAAGTAGGCCACTATGAAGAGAATGGATATTTAAATGTTGTACCTTAATAACTGGTCTTTTCCGATCCAGTGCTGACAGAAAATTTCCATAGTTCTCAAATATACCGTTAGCTAAGAGTTCCAAGAGGGCATAAAAAGTAAAGCCCCGCAGATTATGACGAGGTCTACGGTCCCATATATAGTCCTCTGGGTCGTATCGAATAACGAGATCTGAGCTATGAACATCCGCCTCATCAGAATTATCGCTGATACAGAGACAAACCGTTCTTTTTCATTGTTGCTTTCCAACCTTTCTTGGAATTTCTGAAAGTTTTTGTATATATTAGCCTTAAAGTCTTCTACGGACTCAGATTTAAGCTTCAAATTTTGAATAATGATGGTATCAATCTTCTCTTTTTCCTGGAGACTCATATTTGAAAATCTGTCTCCCTTCATAACGACCTGGAATAAACCATCAACCAGGCGAATGTGGAGTAATCCTCTGAGGTAACATGGGAATCCTTCAAATCCGTTGAAAAAAATGTGTAAAATGCTTTTGTTATCAGCACATAATCCTAAGAATTCTGACAACCAGATTGCTGAATAAGTATTGCCGCCAATCAATGACATTACAATATATAACTCCTCAGCATTTGTTTCAGAGTCACCGTAGTATAAGTTATTCATCTTTCTGATTTTTCCCATGTAAGAAATACATTCAGTGCGTGTATACTTCATATTATTGCTTCTTTCAACCAAATAAGACGCAGGGTCCATTTCGAAACACAATCTTGAATACGTGTGTTCCTCAATCTCTTTTTCACTTGATCGATGCGCTTTTCCAAACAATGGATTTGAGTACCACTTCCAATGTTTTATGTAAGCCATATTCAATGTGAAGGATGTTAATTTAGGATTATCAGATCCAAAGTTCAATCCATCAAAGCTAGTCATTGGAAGCAACTGAACAGGTAAACTGAAATGGGTACAATTTGAAAACTTTGAATAAATTTGAGGTGCAGAGAGTAGCTTTATGATTTCACGATCATAATCCCATTTTATATTGTATGGTAAAGAAAAGAAAATACCTTTTGTTACCGGACCTAAATCAAGAAATTTCTCCACTGTGAAATTTGTGACCCGGCGTTATCAGCTGATAGAGTATTGATGAGTCTTTTGATTTGCTGATCTTGATACACGATTTTGGTATTCTTCCTCTGGAAATAGTTATCAGCAGATGGATATAAACCTTTTGGAGAATTCAAAGCCAAATGAAGGTTCCAACTTTTTTGAAAAGTATCTCTTGCATCTTTCTTTCTACTTGACATTATAGGCAATAAGACTATGTGGATTGCTCTCATGAGTACATCCAATGACAAGTCTCTGGACCTATGAGAAACAAGAGATACCTGAAACACATCTTTTCTCGATAAGTAGTTGAAAATTTCATATATTATGTCCTCGGGAAGCCTCTGTAACAAGTCAAGTCTGCGTGTGTTATAAAAAACTCTGTATATGCTCAGGGCTAACGATTTCATCAATCGATTGACCATTGCAATGAGGAGACATATCATCGTGTGAATAGAGTATATGTTTTATTCTGATTTTGAAATATTCATAATTTCAATTTGCAGCATTTTGTACGGAAGTAATCGCTCATAACGACCCAAGGTTATCTATATATATAGTTCCTACAAGAACGTTCAGTAATATATTTCTTGATTGATCTGTCTTTAACTGTATGGAATTGCTTTGATATATAATTAGAATCCAATATCTATATTAATGCAGTATATGATAGGCTCTCGAAGAGCAGCTACAGGTGTCAGCTTGAACGATATAAATGAGGGTAATATATTTACAGCTGCCGGTTAGAATTATACTAGATTACACTATATAACTAGATGCTGCAATATATATGCTGATGGACTGGTCACTGACGTACATATTGTAATTAATAATTAATTAAAATATATATTAATTCATGTGGCTGTACGTGCGAATTTATCGATATTCATTATATATGTACAATACATATACTCATGAGTCATGATGCAATATTAGCGGCCAGCTAGGCCTATATTCTGCAGTTTGATCATTTTGAGTATATACAATTATTCATACATATATCATGATTCATGATATTCGTTAGACTACAGTACTAATGCTCACGAAGAGCTCTAGAATTTTGGATAGTGAAAATAAACTATAATTATGTATTATAAGTAATCTCCATAAATAAGTGTATCCTGAATTTAATCAGCTTTGGTACACAGTAGGATCCCAGTTAATAGTCTCATAAGAATCAGGTTTATCCAAAGTCTTGATAATCTCATCATTCAATTGCACTTGATCGAAAACGCCCAAATTTTGCTTAATTCTTTCAACGTTGACACTTTTAGCAATCACAATAAAACCTTGTTCATAAGACCACTTGAGTAAGATTTGTGCAGGTGTGTAATTATATTTCTTGGATAATTCAACTAGCTCGGGATCACTGAATTTCTCACCAATAGTTAATGGAGAGTATGCTTCCATTAATATATCATGTTTTAAGCAAAAATTAGTCAATTCTCTTCTTGGTAGCCATGGATGTAATTCAACTTGGTTCACAACAGGTTTAACCGTTAATCCCTCCCAGTTTAATAACTCTTCTAAATGATGGATACCATAGTTTGATACACCTATAGATTTGACTGTTCCAACAGCCACTGCTTCTTGCAATGCCTTCCATGAACCTAATCTACCTTCCTTATTAGACATTGGATCGTGGATCAAGTATAAGTCAATGTATCCAATAGCCTTGACTTTCTCTAATGAAATTTCAATTCTTTTCTTTGTCTTTTCATAGCCGTGATCATAATTGTATAATTTTGTAGTGAAGAATACATCACTTCTCTTCACGCTGGGGAAATCTTTCAAGAATCTGTATATCCCATAACTTGCCTCTTCTTCATTTTCGTAATATTCTGCTGAATCAACATGTCTATAACCCAATTTCAATGCTTCGTACACTATGGAATCAGCTATATTTTTCTCTAATAAGTAAATACCAAAAGCAGCCGCTGGAATAGTTAATCCATTGTTGAGAATGTATCTCGTGTTGATGTTGACCTGGGACATTCTTGTTGAGTTTAACGATTATAGCTGTCTATCTGTAAGTGTGTTCTGAAAATATTCTGATATGGAAGATGATAGAGTAACAGATCATACTTATAATTTGATTCAATGATTATATAGCAATTATCTTTACTAATCCCTCAGAAATGGAACTGTAAAGAAATATTCTTTTTGAGATCGATTTTGATTTAGCCGATTGAGAATATCAGATAGCGCATGAGTTGTTGCACTTATTTTCACCTAATAAAGCAATTTTCAGCGCATCGGTAGATAAAACAACTTATTATCATAACGTAGATAGCATTATCTGGAGAATAAAATTGGATAGTTTTATAGAATAATTCAATTTTAGGCTTTTTTTTAGGACTTAAAACATTTATTAACAAATTGTATTAACATGCCGCAGGCTTTCTGGAGGTTAAAATCTTCAAAAGACGACTATTTAACTAACATAAACAGACAGTGTGGGACTTATCTAACTAGATACATCCTAGCTAAATACCTAACCACTAAAAAATCCCCCTCGTTCCTGATAATATATATAATAAAAAGTAATATAATAATTTGAACAACCATAATAGATAACAATGAAAAAATAGATAATTCACATAAAATTGCTTTGTAAATAAACGCCTGTCATGAAAACAAATTTTCCTCAACAAAAATTGGTTACAGTGGCCGAGTGGTTAAGGCGATGCCCTGCTATTCATTCAGAAAGCGGTTTAGGCATTGGGTTCTACCTTCGCAGGTTCGAATCCTGTCTGTAACGCCATATTTTTTTTTTTTGGCTCTTTCGATTTTATTATATGCAGGATATAAAAATATGTATAACAAAATTGCAAGAACCTGTGAAAATAAAGCTTATATAGAAGCTCCTCTCGAAAAATAAAAGTATTTTTAAAAAAAAAAATAAAGAGAGCTTCATAGTAGAGTGATTATTGGAGGATCACAAAGAGCGTATTTTTATTTAATTTTTCAAATACTTTGATTCTTCAGTCTCCGATGCCTTTCACTAGCTGTGTTTCCGATTTCGTACTTCTGCCAGAGATTGGCTATGAGCATTGAGTACAGCTTTAGAACTATATTTACAAATTGATGCTAATATAATATGATAATTGGAACATATACAATATAAAACACTCAACATGAGCTGGAATCAACAAAGGAGCGACACTAATTAGTAAAAGACGATAATAATTCAATAATATATAGCAATCAATTCGACAAAACCCATTGAAGCTCAAAAGGATCATATTCACTAATAGCACCACCAGGACAATCATATAAATAAGAAACTATAACGTTATAAAGTCCACTTTCATCTCCATATGGACATCCACGCCAAACAGCATCTCCATAAAACAAATAATCCAGAATAAATGTAAAGTTATTACTTGGGATTTCACCATTTAAAGCTTCATGCAAGATACCAGTTTCGTTATCAACTGTTAAAAATTTACCTAATGAGTCTTTCAATTCACCTGAATTTGAAAGAGTATAGTTTAATACAGCATCTTGTGGAGCAGATCCCAGTTGATCATTTACTATGAAAACATGGTATGAATCGGTAACATTTTGAATTATTATTGGGAGAGATACTGGATGAGTACCACTTTCTCCGTTGGTTCTGTGAACTATGGCATTTAAATTGAATAATTGGTTTGGTGTTGGTTCTGCGAATATTGGTGCTGCTAAAGTTGAGTATAATAAAGCTGGAACTGTGAATAGGGTTTGCAAATATAACATGATGATTGGTTGATTTGTAGAGATCTGTAGATTGAAGTACAAAATTCAGATCTGATAATTGGCGATATACAGTCTTTTATATGTATTTATAATTAATGGAATGAGCAATGGATAGCCTGTTTGTCGATGGCCTTCTGCATTAGTGTTTCATTGGCACTGAATTAGTTTTAAGTCATGACCATATATATAGAACATGATATTGTAAATATTGATTTAACAAGACTTAGTTTTTTTAAGTGATTGAATTCCAGCTAGGCTCGGGCGAGTCTCGAGGTATAACCGTTCGGGGACATAGACATCCTCCCTTGTTAGGATAGATAATAGAAGTACACCGGTTGTTATATAATTATACATCCTAGATATAACTCCAACTGTCATGAATAACTTGATACTAAAGTCATGACTTAAAGGGCTTCCTCATGATACAATTAAGAACCATGATCGGAAGTTAGAACGTAGGGCCCCTAAACGTGCTAAATAATCAAGTTGGTCAATTAATATTTGTGTCAATTTAAATTTGATGATTTGGAATTTCAATGTAACTTTCAACTGACGTTCACTTTTCAGTGTTCACATTAATGATTATACATAGTGATCTGCATTATACTGTTAATAGTTGTGCATATTTTCAAGCAGGTCCAAAAAATAGATCTATTTATATACTTTGAAATTTGAACTAAAACTGAAACTGTATATTTATTATTATCAATTAAAGCCTTCAAGATATCGACTCTTGTTTACTTTTTGAATTTTATTTCCATTGAATAATGAACATTGGTTAAAGTGGTCATTAATGTAACTTCGATACACAATTTCAAAGTTGAAGTGTATCTATAAATAACTGGATCTATCGATCGTACTGGAATTAGACAAGATTTACGTCATGAAATTCAGTCTTCAAGCGCAAGTTCATAAACTTGATCACTCCTTGGACATTGACTATTAATTCGGTTAATATACATGCATATTGAACAGCACATCTTCAAGAAACCTGAAATACACCATGATTTATTTCTCGTATCTTTTTATCACAGTTTAAAAGATGTGTTTATATATCAATGAGGACTCTCAAAACTGAACAGATTACAGAATGTGAAGTAATGTTACACATTAAGAATCATCAAAGGTTCAAAAATTATTGAAGAATAGAGTTTGAAGCTTAAAGTAAAGAAGCTAAGGTATAAAATTCGTTTATAGCATGCTATGATGTATATACTTTATTAATATATTTTAACAAAAAAAAAAAATATATATATATCTAAGGACCAGGGCAGTGAGCTCATCCCCCTATCATCCTCAACCGTACTTTTAGAATCGTTATGTGCCCTGCGAGAAGTGGCGCCAGTCGTGTTCTTACCATCACGGTTATTTCAATATAAACTCAAAATTAAACAAGAACAAAACCACAGAACAATTATAACTCACAATTAAAGATACAATCAGAAATGTCATCAAACACAGCATATACACCCATAGTTGAACCTCCAACGTACACAGATACACCCCCAGCCAATCCTTATGAGGACACGGCAAATACCAGGACAGACGATGATAACATCCCCGATGATTTTAAATATTCTGTTGATGTTGCATCTTGTGAATTACCAATCCGTCAGTTATTCATAAGAAAAGTCTACGCTTTATTATCAACCCAATTGTTTGCTACTTTCGTTGTTGGTTTCGTTATTAGAGAAAATTATAGTGTTAAAAATTGGTGTTTTAATAATCAATGGGCTTTTTGGGTTTCTCTTGTGGGATCCATTGGATGTATGATTGGTGCTTTTGTTAAAGCCAGAACTTATCCTATAAATCTTGTGCTTTTGGGTGCCTTTACTTTATTTGAAAGTTACGGCATTGGGATGGTTTGTGCCTTGACGGATACTGATATATTGGTGCAAGCTATATTATTAACGTTGATTATTTTCGTTGGATTAACTATATTTGCAATGCAAACGAAATATGATTTCATTAGTTTACAAGGTTACTTATCAGTTGCCTTATGGGGTTTGATTGGATGGGGTTTAGTTTTTATGTTTGTTCCACATGGATCAACTTCTGAATTGATATATAGCGGGTTTGGTGCTTTAATCTTTACAATTTATATTATTGCTGATACTCAAAAAATTATGAAACAATATCATCTTGATGATGAAGTTCCTGCTACTATTACTTTATATTTGGATATTTTGAATTTATTCTTATACATTTTACGTATCCTTAACAGCCGTCAGGATTAATCTTGGTTTGAAGCTACTGGTTGGTGGAATGAATGATTGGCTTATGAAGTGAATGGTGAATAAATATAATTTAATATCTAATCTATAGTTCTCATGTGTAGTGTTGAAATTCAGCTAATGATTCATCACTCTTTTGAGAATCATAAACCATAATACAAGTGCATTAATGGCAATTTGACTCAAAATACGAGCGACTGTCTATAGCTCTTTACTACGTAGCATACAACCTATATACAACTAAAATATATGCAACTGTAATTAAAAGTGTGTAGATGGGCACTCAACAGTTTCAACTTTCTACTACTCTGCAATATGGAATTGTCCATGGATATTATATACTCTTGCAATGCTGAATAGCCGGTATTCAAATTATGTTCCCTATATTTGAGCAATTGGATGGACACTGCAAATATGTTAGTTATTTCTTTTGTTTTCCTCTACAATATTTTACATGTAACATTGTAATAATTTGAAGTATTAATTTTATTATAAAATTTGAATATAGTATACCGGGAGGTAACTATTTCCCTCTTTTATACTTTATTGAGATAGAGGAGGGAGGCAAGTTAGCTAGGCAAGTTAGCTAGACAAGTTTATGGTTTCAGATCCCATGAGGATACTAACTCACCCTCGAGAGGATTGCCTCCTTGAGCACGTGATGGATCGGTCACGTGAAGTCTGGGGGATGAAATATAAATATAGCAAATCAGCAGTAATTTAACCAATATCCAACTTGACTTGACACTGTCAAGTTGCGATAATCAGCTGCCTTATCTCAGATCTGTCAAACCAGAAAAAGACCCGCTGCTTTCACCTTTTCGAATTTTGAGTGGAATCTGAATCAATCATAATTTCAAGCGAAAAGTCTACTGACACCCGTCAGATTTGTTATTGTTATTGTTGTTATTATTGTGAATTATCTTCATCAGTGATTATTGTTATTCGTTAGCTATCATAATTTGAAATCGCTTATCATAGGTTGACTATTGCTAATAAATCTGAATTTATAATGGATGTTGGTTCGGAGCAGGCTTCACACCGACCAGGAATGAGTGTAGATGCGTCTGTTAATCAAACTATCATAGACAGTGACCTATTGGAATTCATAAACAATACAATTGCTAGCAGAAAGAACAGTTCTACACAGCGCTCCTATAAAGCAAAACAGTCAAAATATCGAAACTTCATTGATCAATTCTACCACGATGCTGACCCCCAGAACCAAGTGGTATCGAAATACTTTGTGACGGAATCAAAATTACTAAGGTAGTCAGCAATGGTAAGAGGACTCTGCCCTTTTGTCCATACCGCACCAAAACACTAGAAGGTTTTATAAATGCAGTTGTTGATTTATACTTTGATCAGGTATCTCAAATCAAGATTGCAGATCCACAATTTAGGCCAACTTCACCATATACCGATATTTTAAAACGCTATATTAAGAGTCTTAAAATCAAAGAGAAGAACGCAGATTCTTCTACATTTAATGACAAGAAGCTTGCTATGTATACGGTAGAATAATTACTTGATCTTGGCTCGTGGTGTATTCAATCAAATGCAAAAAATTCAATGTTCACCTGGGCGCTTGTTACTATTGCGCACTCCACAACTTTTAGAGGAGAAACTATTCGTTCTATTGATTTAGTTAATATTTAAAATGAAGTCAGAGGGAAAATATGTTGATCCTAATGTTATGTTGTTCCTGGTGAAGATGTCAAAGGTTCAGCACGGTCCTAATTCGAAATCTTTCAACTCCGCATTCTTAGAGCACAAGGATATCAGGCGATGTCCTTTTGTTTCTCTTGGATTTTATTTGTTTGAACGTTATCATATCAAAGGTGATATTTTAGATATGACTTCAAGAGAGGTTTTGGATCACGTAAAGCTTTTCTCTAATAATTTCCAAAAGAATGCATCTGATGATGGTGGTGAAGATGGTGATATGGAAGAATCAGGGTTAGAAAGTGATATGGAAGAGGAAGACTTAGAAGGATATCATGTGATATAAGAAATGAAGAAAATCAAATTGCAAAAATATTTCTGGTCAGAAATTTATCAAATAACATAAGGCAATCAACTCCAGCTGAAAATGAGTTGTCATACAGCACTCATCACCGTCTACAAAAAAGGCTTTTCAGGCTGTCGGTATAAATATTTGCCAAGTGACACAATCGTCAAGAAAGTCTACTACTCATGAGTTGAGTGAAGCGGAGGTACACGTTAATGATATCGCGCGGATTGGGAATTTGGACCAATCACTAAACATGTTCTCATCATATCTTAACACAGTTCCTCGAGCCGCGCTCCGCATTTTGTCTGGGTTTGAAAACAAGAATGAACATGACATTGTACGTAATAAAATTGAACCTCCAGAAGAACTGTGCCTGTTGATTTTCCCATTCATTAATAAATATGCCTACAAAACCGAAGAAGAAGTCTCAAAAATGATTGATGATCCGTTTGAAGAGTTCTTTACACAGAATGGAGAAGCACCTTTGTGGAAAAAAGTTGTTAACATAACCAAGTTTTTTCATTTAATGAGAGTAACAATATTGCAATCTCGTTTATCCCTTGAGCCAATATTAAATGAAACTATGAGTCCAATTTTTAATCATGGAATTTTTTCATCTGATGAGTATAAAAGGTTTAGATTACGCCAGATCAATCACCAGGATCAGGGTCTGTCTTCTACTAACCAGGAGGCATCTAAAAGTGAAGGAGATATATCTAAGATTATTGAAAGCTTAAAACGGGAGATTATTGAAAGCATAAGACAGGGGTTTGTTGAAGGATTAAGACAGGAAATTCTGGAAACAGTTAAGGCCTCGATAAATGAAATAGTTCAAGCTATTATGAAACCCACGCAGACAAATACTGCAAGTAGTATTGTGGGTATATCAAGGAGCATCCCTGTTGAAAGCTGTGAAGATAGTCCTGATGATAGCCTATTGGTTCTGTGGATAAATCCGCTGATGTGAGGTATACTTTAATCGAAAACCATACCAGCATAGAAAATGCATTCAACGAGTGCCATTACGGAGTATGTGGGTCTGAAAGCATCAACAGTATCGAAAAAAGATTAGGAACAGCATGGCGCTTAGGTCCAAAAAGTGCTTTATCAAAACGTTACAATCGCAGGTTGAAATTAATGCGTTATATCGAAGCTAAGCAAAAAACAGGTTCGGGTTTAGAACGTATATTTAGTGATTTGGAAAAATACAGAGTGAATGGGAAGCAAGTTCGCTCGTTAAGTTGGTTGGAGAGAAACCTTCCTTCCAGTTAATTTGTATTATGGTTTGTGTATAAGGCAAGTATATATAATACGAGTCCATAATTTATTGTAGTTTCGGGTTATAGCAATTCCCTTGGACAATATTTGCAGCAGCCTGTAAATATTTCAACTGATTTATAATTACTTGAACGACCAGCCTTCAAATAATGATCAATCATATACATGTGGTAAGAGAACTTCCATGAGATATTGTATACACTGTGATTGATATGGGTATCCTGCATATAATGCTGGCGACTTTATAACAGTATTGAAAATTGGCTTGGTCAGTCATAGACTATATTATGCTGGGCCCTCATGTTATAGTATATTATCACGTAGCGTGCGCACTCTGTCAACTGTGTCAACTGCTTAATATTAACTTTGAATTTTGGAACTTTCATGAACTGACATATCGAGCGCGGCTGTCTCATGTCGAGGTTGCATGGAATTCAGTACATTACGGTGTTTGATATATTACGTCGACGAAGAGCAAATTTGTAATTTTGGGATATGACTCGACATCAGTTTATCTCGGCTGACAACATTTATATTAATGTTTAATGCGCTGCAATCTGGTTGCTTAATTATGAGTTTTTCTGGCTTTGGATGTACGCGTGTACTAAAATATTTGTACAAAATTTCAATTAATTCATGTCAATTTTATTTGATATACTTTTATATATGAGCGCTCTGTGCAGCCCAATTGACTTTATCTATTATATACCTTTGAAATATTCACTATTTATTGCTGCTTAAATTTACTAGCTGAACCATTACACACTCGATCATTAATTAATTATTAGATATTTATTTATAAGTAATTGGTTGCACGTATCTCTCCCTGATCGTGAGAATGTATAATCTAATTACTTGACCGAAAGATATATATGTAGGGGGTATTATCAGACCCTAATATATCTCAATCGAGAAGCGCTCTTGATTAATATTGGCTGACCAAGAGAAGAGCTGAGCTACGTCTGTGCGTTAATCAATTATATATCAACATTATTGCATAGAGAATATTCTAGCCAAACATCAAATACATACAATCAATCCAGAAGCGCGATCTTATTAATTGGCTGAGCAATATGGCAAGCTGGGAAATTTATAAAAAGTACAATAAATATTATTGATCGATCGTGCGAATCATCATCATGACATGATGGTATGTATATACCAATTGCCAAACAATATAAACTATATAATTATATCAGTATTATGAATTGATAAATAATTAATTAATAGATCTTAAATATTGTTTATGATCAACGTCACAATTTCGGAGTAATATATTTATAGCTGCTGGACCCTGAAATTCGTTAGTCAAGCTTTATAATGAAGCAACAATATCATGATCTATGTGAATCAAAAGATATTGCTCAGACGCAATATCAAATAAGATTTGACTTTTTCGCATTAACAGACGTGGCCGATTTACTTTAAGATTGAGGAGTGTTGTAGAGCTAGGGTGTAACATCACCACTTATTATTATAAGGTTTTATGAGTAGGCCTATGGCCGTGCACCATCCACGGTCAATATACAAACCTAATCTCATAATACCACAACTAAAAAAGTGACTATTATATGAGATCAATGACAAAAGCTAAATGACTTAAAATGGAAAAAAAATTTCAGATAATTTTAGAAAATGGAGCAAATCGATATAAACGCGCGAAAACGTCATATGATTTGGATTAATTTGCAGCCGTTTATAACCAAAAGTATATACGAATAAACAGGAGAAAATAGTATAGATAAGACATATTCCCTGATTGATTCACGATATTTTTTGTGTATCATCAATCTATTTATCAATTAATATAAATTAAAAGTAAATGCAAATCAAATACAAAAATGAAATTCTCATCAGCTACTCTCTTAGCATTAGCTTCACTAGCAACCACTTCATTAGCTGCTCCAGCACCAGCTGCAAACTGTAAAACAACTGATTTTTCACTTGTTACAATCCACTCTGGCACATCTTTCCAAAATCAGCCAAACAAAATAGACGAGTATGATTCAGAACGTTACAGAGTTGGCGGAGATGGTGGATTCTATCTTCATTTCCATCTTGAAGGTAATAAATTAGTTGATTCAGATGGCGCCTATGCTAGAGTCTATGATGATGGTAACGTTGGTGAAAATGTCAATGGTACTGATGGTTCTTGTGGTTTTGGTATTGAAGATGTCGATTTAACTTATAAGGGGAGTAAAGATTTTTGGGTTTGTCCTTATTTGGGTCAGTATATCTTATCTGCTGCTGCTTGTAGTGAGGATCCTAAAGAAGGAACTCCTGTTGTATTACATGTTTCTTATCCAGATAATTGAGCCACTATTTGGTTTATTGCAATGCTACAGCTTCGTCTGCTGAATAATTTTATTTTATTTTATTATAGCTGCTAAATTTAATATAATTAAATATAATGACGTCGTACGTAACGTATAACAGCTGAATAATTATGCACTTATATAGCTTGTAGCAAATGTATTAATCATATATAAATATATATGTTATATTTAAGCAGATAAGGAATATATGCATTTAATTTAAGTATTACATGTCGACGTACTACTAATTAAATATATAATATTATCATAATAAATTTATATTTATAATTAAAATATATGCGCAGAACCTCATGAATCTGATGATGGATATTCCACGAGTGAATTTATATTAAAATAAATCTATTTAATCCTCGATAATATCCTGTTATATCTGCAATAATCAGTGAATAAATTTTTCAAATGATCACTTCTGGCGCTGTCTTTAGATTTCTATTTCATCCACTCAATATTTGATATGAATTTAAGTGTTGCTTGCTCATAAATCGCAAACAATTAGTCCACTGAAGTACAACGTCGTATCCCAAAGCTTTTAGTTGAATATATCTTATTGGAGATTTAACTGACAAGATGTTTATATAATGATAAAATAAACTCTACAAGTCGGAGTATACCACGTCCAACTACATGATCTATATATATTAAGTAAACCATAATATATTGCTCAATGTAAAATTATGAGATGAGCAATATTATAATAGATTCAGCGGCCTTCATGATTCACATAATATTTTACTTTATAAAAACTGCAAAACTCAATATAAAGTTTCAATACGTCGTTGCATTGATGTTAAATTATATAGCGGTACAAAATTAATATTCAATTAGTTATGGAATCGATGATTGTCTTACTTCTTCATATCATACATAACAATTTCACTATATATAGATTAAAGTTGAGTAAATACCTAAATCAAATTTCAGATATTTTTACTTGCGTTTCATTTATAAATTATGTATATTAATTTGCAGCCATATAATAGCTAGTTCTATTTACAGATTGCTGGAAAATTTAATATAAAAGCTAATAAGCTGTCTGTACGTAATTATTACTCATTTATATCGTCAACAATATAGATACAGTACTATTATAAGCAAATAACGAAAATGAAATTCTTAATTAGTGCAACACTTTTAATATTATCAACATTATCATTAACCTCATTATCTGCTCCCTTAGGAACATTAGCGCAATTCACAGTCGTGACAATTCACTCAGGCTCTGACTTCCAATACCAATCTATCAAGAAAGTACCAACAGACCCTGAATTTTTCAGAGTCGGTGGAGATCAAGGCTACGACCTCTCATTCCATTTGGAAGGTGATAGACTAATCGATTCAGATGGCGCTTATGTTAAAGTATTTAGCGATGGGTCCATTGGTGATGTTCTGGATGTTAACAATGTCACCTATGGCTTTGGAATCCAAGATGATGATTTAATTTATCAAGGAAGTAAGGATTTCTGGGCTTGTCCTTCCCAAGGGTATTATATCTTGTCTTCTTCCGATTGTGGTCCTTCGTCCGGTGGTCCTTCTGGTACTCCCGTTGCATTACATGTTACTTATGGGGCTTAGGTTTACACTAATATTACTATCCTTTATGTATGAAGGCACAATTTACGGTATCCCACTTCACTATAGTATTGTAATTTCGTTGAACTAATCTGATCTGAATATATATGGATGAGAATGGTACATTATTCTGCAAGTAAAATTGATAATTATATATCAACCATTTATTGCAGCAAACCTTTATATCACTTGAATATGGTATATCGGCATCTCCGAGACAAACTGGACCAAAAATCACGATATAATTCCATGATTTTGACATCTGCGATCAAGTGAAACCTTATAGTTCAATTTTATTATAATATATAGCTTAAGCTTCTAACTAACTATAGTTTCTTCTCGATCATGTCAGTATATTATACATATATGCATGGTTATTGCACTTTCAGTACTTAGAAGAAGAAAATTAATCTTTTATGTAATATATTATTGAGGATCAAAAATAGTACTTGAAAGGCAACTTAATTATAATAGAGTAGTTGATAGCAGAAATATTATATATAGTCACAAGTAGAAAGTTGGTAAACAGTACTACTACAGTTTTACAGTGGAGATGTTCCATGATTCAATTGAGGTACCCGTACTCCTGCTTAATATCAAAAAGTATATTTTTTTGCTCGCCCTGGAACTATGTTGGCTCGCACCGACAGACCTGTACCCAAGCGTATCCCTTATGGTGAGGAAATGCATTTTTCAGTCGATACGGGTTCTTACAGAAGAGGATCATTCACCGGTGTAATTTTGGGTGTTTATAAGAGAATATTATATAGACATTATACTTTATATACTTTGCAGGGCAATGCAAATGCATATATGATTGAAGACAGCCAGGGAGCGACGTATCAATAAAAATTAGTTGAAAATATAACAAGCAATATACCTTAACTCATGGTTTCTTTTCAGAGCTGAAATTTGAATCGAACGATACCCTCAATTACATTTGAGCATTTATTCACTTCACAGCGAATTGCTTGTAATAATTCGAAGTGCCTAATAGTAACTCTGTTGGAGAATATGACCTGGGGTTATAAAAGACAAATATAGACTCATAACCTGGGTCATATATAATCGATCAAATTTGAGATAATATAATTCATGCACGGCCTTATAGGTTAAAGTGTCGATCAAGATTCATGATCACCTCAGGCGCTAGGAAAGCGAGATTCTAGTTTTGAACTAGTTTATGCTATATAGTATATACGGCCTCTTGAGTCCTGGAGACATATGTTGAGGATTTATAAGGAGACATAAGTTCAAGTTGTTCTGTATTGAACACATCAGACTTCAGTATAAGCGGCAAGGTGTTTCACCTTGGTTCTGAGAGCTTATGATGTATAGATATTAATTGCTGATGGAAAACAAGGTCATAATTTATAGCAGTATAAATTTTAATGTCTGCATTCTCTAATATTTAGCGGTGAGATGAAAATCTCATACCGGATTCATATGCCTGTATCATGGCAAGTTGGGACAGAGGAGTTGGCCAAATTCCAACATGTACACACAGTAAAAATAAAATACTGCGTAAGGCATAATTAATTATATAATTATATTGAGTCTTGCTATATCAAAGATAGAAGATGTCATCGAAACTGGAACTATAGATAAATTGTAATGTGATAATTTATTCTACAGTTTATCGATCAGTTATTAGCCCTGGTCAATCGTCGAAGATTTATCTTCAGTTAATATCAATCACAAAATTTTACATTCCAGTATTATCTTGCAGATTTATGATAAAAGCAGCAGAATAGCGTTCGTCTTACAAACAGTATGATTCCTATGGTACCTAAAAGAAAACATGACAGTCTCGTTGATACAAATCACGCTATCAAGCATCAACGCAGAGCGGCATCAATGACTTTTTCCAACACTTGACAATAAAGGAAACGAGCCTTTTCCTTGTATCGTCCTTCCAGAGTACCAGCAAGAAGAAGGATTTTTTCTCGAATATCGGTTAATTTTGAAGCAATAAAAAGAAAAAATGATCAAGAGCTTGAGATGCTGCCCAAGGTTTTTTTTAAATTTCTCCAAGAAAGTTCAGAATCAAATATTTTCACACATTTGATATATGAGACAAGTACATGGAGCGGGTTTGCAAGGAAGAGTTTAAAATTACATTTGAAGTGTGTTAGCTTAAGAGTTGAATTTATAAATACATTGATGAGGAAAATGGGAAACATCCTTGAGAAATTGGAAATTGACTCATGCTCTAGAGATTTCGAGGAATAGGCATATATCTGGCACCTGCAATCAATATCAAAATTTTGAAATTAAGGTGTGACAATGCACTTTCAGAAAAGCTTGAGTTTGGTCTGAATATCGAAGAGTTAGACCTAAGTGAAAATAATGTCATATTTCCAAGCAATGTGAACTCGAAAATACTGAAATTAGCTAGTCTAAGAACTTTAGATCTATCTTTAAATAAGATAGCACATATTGATCATATATCGTCTGTCTTCATAGATTTACCGCTCCTAGAAATCTTAATGTTGAGGAATTGTTATATGAAAATTACAGAAGAAAGTCATTTTACCACACTTGCCAATTTGAAGGTCTTGGATATTTCGGGTAATTATATAACTCAATACACTCATCTCGATTTGCGTCCTTTAACAAAACTTCAAATACTCAAAATCAATAACAGTATTCTAGAAGCTCCATCAGATTGGGAATTCTATGCTGAAAATGATCCAAAGCTTGAGGATTTTTGTGTCAGTTGTCCTATGCATTTAGTTGAATTACACCTCAGAAAGAACAACATTGACGCACCATGTCAAGGCCCAGAAGAAATCGAAGTAATGGATTTGAGTGATAATAAGTTTACGGAATCCATAGATTGTTTTCCAGTCAACTTTAGATACTTGAATATCTCTGGCAATGGTCTTTGGCTATTACATTTTGACAGCTTACCTAGATTAGAAAGGGTAGATGTTGTCAATAATAATGTTGAGGGGATGGAAACTCAAATGCATTATCATAAGAATCTGATTGCTACCATTTCAAGATGTATCGATAAATTTGGTAACGAGGGAAAAGTTGAGTATATTGAGTTTAAAACTGCTGATTTGCCCTTTGATTTTTACAAGTATCAAGTTGAAGTAGCTGACGAATTTGATCTCCGTCCTTGTTATTTTGAAAAAGAATATAATACATTAGTGTGGAACTGATACTCTTGATTTCATGTCTAGAAGATCTGTCGATTATAATATATCGAATCTCAGATTATGAATATGACGTATATTAATTAATTATATAAATGAATTTTGAGTACAATATTCAGATAATCATATGGTCTAGTCTTATAAACTAGTCTTATAAACTTATAACTAATTAAGATCATATTAAATAATTTGAAATTGCATGCACTAGAAGCTCGACGACTAGAGTAGCTGATCATAGTAATTATCATAATCGATTCTGCAGATTATAGTATACCTCTCAGCCTTAATCAAGACTCATTCGATAACTATTAACATCTATAAATTGTCCATTAACTACTATATATTATTAGCTAAGCTTATACAATATTTTTCTCATACTCCTGCACATAAAGGTACAAGAACATTACCGTATAAAACACAAAGCATTCTCAGAATTACAGTGTACGTGCTCGAATATTCAGCAGTTAACAGCTTTTTCTGGGGTTCTTTGTCCCAAATCAATTACGTAGGTCAAATTTCGTGATGACTTCAGTTTGGTTTCCGCTCTCTGAAAGTACTTATAAAACTGAGATTCCTCTTTTCGTTAAAGCAACTTTTCTTTACTGATTTTTCTCCTTTTCACATAATTTAGTCTGCTCAATTCTCCTGATACAACAGTAAATCATCATGGAAACTCCCATAATATCCAAAATCCAATTGACTACTGTGACGCCCACAAAATCTCCACATATCCAGAGCTTACCGCCGTTATCCAATGGAACTCTCCAGATCCAAAAGAAGAGATGTTTAGCTATAGATTCTCAAGAGGAAGATTCCACAGACCAAGTGATCCCAGTGAAACCACCAGTGTTCTCCACACCAACTGTAAAGAAAAGAGTTGTCTCACTACAAGATGCCTCAATCCCAGATTTGAGTCCTGATAACTCAATGCAATCCATCGAGGACTCTCCATCTCCATTGAAAATGACTTATTCCTCACCTACAAGCTTCAAATCATTCTCGTCACCAACGCGCTTTACCAAAGGTTCAGCTCCAAATTCAAGCTACTCAGGTTGTTCCATCGATATTAAACAAATTGAAGTCAAACGCCATGATAAATATTTAGACGCCGAGATAAAAAAATATGAAAAACAATTGGAAACTATCAAAAAAGCTAAACAATATTTAGAAAAGAACGATAGTGAAAGTATCGAAGTTCTTATAAACAAATGGAAAAATGCTGCTCAAATGGCTTCAAATTACTTATTAGGCACAGCTTCATCCAATATTGAAAAAATGGGCGGTATGTCAGAATTCCGCAGGCGTGAGAGAGAACGCAAGAAACGCCAATTAGAATTTGACTTTGATGTGACAATAACTGAAAAATTTGAAGAGATGATTGAATCTGATGAGTTTAAAGAATTATCAGAATTTGAAAAAAAGGATATATTGAGTCAGTATCAAGAAGCTCAGATGGAGGCTCAGAAATATTTAGATGATCAGTTGAAATTAGAGGTTGGTAATGACGATCAGGATGATGAGTGTGATACGTTGACAATGAAACAAATGATGAAACAATTGAATGTTGATTATCTTTTGGTTTGGGAAGAATGATTTTGGTGTTTTGCTTTGTTTTGCTTTGTTTTGTTTTGTTTTGCATTGGTTTTTCTTTCGCCGCTACGATTACATGATTACCTTCTTATTTGCTATTACTATTTGCTTTTGATACCTGTTATTTATTTATTAGAAAATCTTACAAAAACTACAAACTGTAGAATTTCATTAAACGATAGATCTATTATAAATGAAGTGTTCTCTCTGTACTTACAACTAAAAACATGGGATAAATCATAAGACTAGCAGCCTTCTATTCGTTCCTAATTGGGAAATTGAGTTGAACGGCCTCAGTATATGCGGCTCATAATTTTTTTAAGAACCAGAATAAATTGGTACAAGTTTTTTCTGTTTAACATTTGTAAAGTTTAGTCCTTGTCAAGCTTGATTTGAAATAAAAAATATAATCAATTATCATTGAGCAAAGAGCTTATGAGTTTCATTTGCAAAACCTTCAAACATAGCTTCAATATTTCAGGGAGTTCATTAATCATAAAAAATCGAAAATTGAAGCTGCTCATTATTTCATTGCAGAATTGTTGAAAGAGATATTTTACTATCTCCCTAGAGAGGACATAATTACTTGCTTATATGTATACAAGCTTTTGAATGATATTGCTATCGGATTGATATACAAATCCATTCATATTGTCTTATCTTCGCGCCATCATATCAGTGGAACTTGGTGTTTATGTGCATATCATCAAAGCTTGTAAAGATTATGAAAGATTGAAAATTAAACAAAACAGCGACTCCCCTTTCTCTTTGAAGGAAAAGGCGACCCAGAGAGCATATAATGTGTCAGAATCACTCGCAGGTGATGTCAACAGATGTGAAATCGAAGAAAATTTTGCAATGTTTTCAAGGAGAAATGGTATAGATTATCCTTTTGCAAAAGATTATGCTAATAGGAAAAATATATTGCCTATCGTCAGCTTCCAAAATATAGAGACTTTTTTAACAGTCGCAATGAAAAATTCCAGGTTATCAAGCTTGATACAGCTGTTCACGTTAGATTTATATACAGGAGGTTCATCTTCAAATGAGAGGCACCATATTTCAATCTTATTAATGAATTTGATCCTGTCATAGTACAACTTTTCCGTGAATCGAATATATATGCTAAGCTTTTCAACTGTCAACACTTAAGTATACCACTTGAGCTAATGCCAACGGACCAAATAACAATACAACACTTGATTGAGAAGCCAAGTTTGAATTCATTTACATTGAACTCAAAACCTATATCTTACAAAAACAGCCTCTTCTTGGGAAATCTAACCCATCCTACCTGCTCTTGTGATGAGCCTTTAGGTTTATCTGCCTTGACCACTAATACAGCTTGGAAGAGCGATTAGTTTCTTTCCATTGTCGTAATAAAATGAAAGAAATGTACTATCTGGTGATCATTCGGAATGGAATACAATCCAACCCTAAAACCAATCCATTCTACGAGAAAAATATCGCTGGTTCAATAAACTCAATAATATTCAACATATCAGAAAATACAAACAAACTATCTATTTTCCTTGGGATTTCTGCTGGAAATATGAATATCAAAAAGATCAATATCAATGGCTTCAAAGGGTTCAATAGATACTGCGACTTGTTGAAACCAGTCTACTTCAATGACAAAAAGCTGTTCCCTCATTATGACATTTTGCCTGGGTATATGAAATGTTCAAGTATAAAATCGGGTAAACCAACATATGAGAATGGTGAAGAGAAAATAATTGATTCACTTATTCAGAGACGAGTTAAGCTGAGTATTCAAGCCCTATCACCAGTATGTTTTGAATACGTCAGAAACTTTGCTAAAAGACTTTCAACTGAACAAAAACTAGGTGGCTTTGATACTGTTCTGGCTTGGGACTCAGAGGCTGAATGCTTGCAACAAATCAACAACTCTCCATGTTCGTTTGCTAAGTTTATAAGGTTCTTGCATCGGAATTATAACACTCTGGGACAATTATTTAAAACTTCAAACTTGAGTATCAATGCATTTTGTGAAGAAGTTATGGTTAAAACAGACGCAACGGGTTCTAAATGCGTTACGCTTGATTATTACAAATCGTTCATGAGAGATATTTCACAATTAGAATTTGATAGATCGTATCTCGATGAGATTGAGTATTCTTGGATCAATGCTACTGACTCCCACAGAACAAAAGCAGTTAAACGTTTCGAAGGGCTTGTGAACATGTCATCTCAATTGAGAAAACCTGCGACGGTTTCAAGGGAAGATAAATCCACGATAATAGCACTTGGATCCAGCAGAGAAAAGGAGTCAAGGTTGCGAAATGTTGGGCTTGATATCTGGGAACAAGAGATTCGTAGGTGGTATCCTACGGTAAAGAGGAACATTAAGAAGCATGGATATGAATGGATGCACTATTCTTTTATAGATCCTTTAAAGAAGGTGAAAAATTGTAATATATTGTATAAATAGTTATAAGAATAATTATCTGCAATCGATAAATATCTACTTACTATAATGGAGCCATATCTGTGCGGTATAACTAGCTAGCGCTATATGTTCGAATTCTGATCAAAAGCAATATATATATAAATCATTTCATATTAATCGCGCCTTATATTAAAAATTATATCTATCTAGAGAATGATCACAGTTATACTAAGATGTAATGGGAGTAAGATACCTGCTTATACCATATAAATGTACTCGTTGTTTTCAACGTCGAAATGATCTATTATGAGGCACCGCAGAAGATTTATTGTTTTCTATTACCATCTGCTATTAATACTCATATTCATCTGTCGATTAAAAAACTTTCAAAGCATCAAAATACAAATTGTAGACTTACATTAAACATCTATTATACAAGTGTCACATTAAAAAACATCACCCAACTTCAATCTTGGTGCAATGTTCATAGAGAGCAATTCTTGGAACAACAACTTGGCAGCATATGGAATCGTCATCTTGATAACATTTTCACTACTCTTACAAGTAGTACACCAACTATGGTAACCCATCAACCCACAATGATTGCAGACATCAACTTCGAAAGCATCCGATGAGATCATTAATCTTTCCAACAATAACTGAGATGCACCATATGCAATAACACAATCTCTCTCCATTTCACCTAATCTCAAACCACCGTCTCTAGAACGACCTTCTGTTGGTTGTCTTGTTAAAACAGCTCTAGGGCCTCTAGCACGGGCATGCATCTTATCCATAACCATATGTTTCAATTTCTGATAGTAGATAGGTCCAAAGAATATATAGGCTTGTAAACACTCACCGGTTATACCTGAATACAACATATCTTTCCCACTGTAACTAAAACCTTTGTCAACTAAGATCTGAGACATCTCTTCTAACTTGGAACCCCCAAAACAGGTACCGTACTCCAAAGATCCATTGAGGACACCAGCTTTCCCACTGATCAACTCAATCATTTTTCCAACAGTCATACGAGATGGGAAACCATGCGGGTTCATGATAATATCAGGCATCACACCTTGATCATTAAATGGTAAATCCTCTTGTTGCACAATAATACCACACACACCTTTTTGACCATGTCTTGATGAGAACTTATCTCCTAATTCTGGTCTTCTAGTCTGACGCAACAACACTTTGATAAGAGCCTGATCATTATCTGAGACAGACATCATCACTTGATCTATATAACTTGGCTCTGGGGCTCTATAATACACTGGTGTCTCTTTATGTTGCTCTGCACTCATTTGAGGTTGGTTTGGTCCCAATACACTTTCACCAGCGTTCATGGGGACACATTTGTTAACGTAAACTTGTCCACTATCAATCTTCATACCAACTTCACCTAACCCATCGGGACCCAAGGATTCATGTTGGAAGATAGGAGTACCATCTTCTTCAACTCTCATACCTGATACAATATCCTTAGTGTGATTAGGGTATCTCTTCAAAATAGTTGTATTTTTCCTCAAGACCTGACAACGTCCAAATCCTCTATCAAGAGAAGCTTTATTCAAAACCAAAGCATCTTCAATATCGTAACCCGAGTATGACATAACAGCAACAGTAGCATTTTGTCCAGCTGGTAATTTATCATAATCAATCAATTCAATTGTCTTGGTCTTGACCATTGGTTGTTGAGGATAAACCATCAAGTATAACAATGTATCAATTCTTCTGAATTGATTGTAGGCAATTGCACCAATTGCCTGCTTACCCATCGCACATTGATATGTATTACGCGGAGATTGATTGTGATGTGGATAGGGGATAAGACCAGCAACGGCACCCAACACAGTAAATGGTTCAATTTCAAGATGTGTGACGACTGGCGATATATCAGATTCATATAAAGCGATAAAGGAATCATTCTCTTCGTTAACATCCAAGTATTCAACTGCACCTTTGTTCAAGAAATCGTCAAATACCATTTTACCATTTTTCAATTTAAGTAAATCTTCCGCTATGACTTTTGACTCTGAATTCTCCACGATAATCAAAGGTCTACAGATTCTCCCACCATCTGTGGCGATATGAACTGCAGATTGATGAGTGTTTGTATAAATTGAGATGAACGCCGAAACTTTGCCTGTTCTACGCAATTTTCTGAATGAATTGACAAATCTGGATGGATATCTGG
>JAJMGN010000285.1:0-52098 GCA_030575015.1 Cephaloascus albidus
GGGGCAGGCAAAAGTGGTAATCATACAGTTAATGGATAAAGATAAGTGCCAGAAGTAACCATGTTTGTAGGCGCCGTGACTGGTTTGGTGATTCTGATGGCTGCCTTTTGAGACAAGTTGTAGAGTAATTCAGACATTTTGGTGGAACTTTTGACTTGAAATTTTTCTACCTTGTGTTGTCTCTCTGATATATCAAGGACATAGAGATTAAATTAGATCCGCAAGTTATTTTGCCTCTAGAAGAACAAAATTTGGCGAGAATCAAAACCGATTTTGTGGGTTTTTGTGTATACTCTTTTGAGTGTGGTTACCCGGTGAAGAGAAAGTATATAGCCGGACCAAATTACTTGTACATGAAGCGAGCGGTATCACCAGAGTGAAAATGCAGATTTATAATGATTAATTATTTTTGAATATAAACACACTAAAATACAAATAGGAATTCCAATGATTCACGAATCAGGAGTGTCCTTCTCTGGCAGCGTCTTTTCATTTGCGAAAAGTAGATTCTCAAACAAAGCAGCCGTTTTCTCTTCCAATGCTTTTTCATTCCCTTCTTCAGAACTGATTGATTTATCCAATGCCAACTTATTCTCTGCCAATTGTAAGATATTCTCCTCTATAGTGTCCCTTGTAATCAATCTAACAACACTAACTTCCTTGGTTTGACCCACTCTATGAGCTCTATCCTCAGCTTGTCTGTCATCATGTGGATTGAAACTTTGATCAAATATAATCACAGTGTTTGCACAAACTAAATTAATACCAAACCCACCAGCTTTGGTAGATAACAAAAACACTGGGATTGACGTATCCTCATAAAATTGATCAATCATATCTTGTCTAGTTTCAACAGCAGTTGAACCATCCAATCTCAAAAATGAAATATCCATTGCAGATAAAACTTTTTCCAAAATATCCAATACTTGTGTGAATAATGAAAACATCAAGATTCTATCACCCTTTTTGATCATCGATGGTAATATCTCTTGCAATCTTTTAACTTTACCACTATTCATCCATTCATTAGGTTTCAATTGGTATTGTTTCATACTTGATGGGAATTGGGTACATAATCTATTCAATTCAAAGTCTGACATGACTTGCATATCTTCAAAGATGAAATCTTGATTAGCTTCAAGGTACTGAGGCTCTTTCATTATACTTTTAGCCATCGCTTTCAATTTGGTATCATTATAAATATGTCTGAATAATAATGGATGCAAAGAAGCCTTTCTCAATTGCATCATAATATTTGTAGATGTTGGCATAGGTTGTTTCTTTGCCGCATCAGCAGCAGCTCCTTTCAATCCTTTCCGTCTTTCTCTCTCGGCTCTGGCAGCTTTTGCCTCTGCAATCTGTTTATCATACAATTTCTTTTGTGATGATGTTAAGTCACAATATTCAGTTCTATGAGTCTTCGCTGGTAAATGTTGCAAAACCTGATCCTTCTTACGTCTCAAAACGAACGGAGTCATCATAGTTTTCGCCTTGGATATAGCTTGTTGAGATAACAAAGGGTTGAAATCATCATCGTTATCTGTAGTTTTCAATTTCTGGCTAAATAAACCATGTAAATCTTCCTTCTTTTCATCAAAGATACTAGGCATGATAAAAGCCAATAACGAAACCAACTCTTTTAAATTATTTTGCAATGGAGTACCAGTTAAAAGTAATCTAAAATCAGCTTTCAATCTCATCAATTTAATATATCTTTCCGATAAAGAGTTTTTCAACATATGACCTTCGTCGTAGACAACAACATTAAATCCAATATGTTTCAAAAAACTGAAATCATTCTTATTACCAGTTGCCAAATTATAAGTCGTCACCAACACATCAAAATCAGAACCACTCAATTGTATTCTCAATTCTTCTCTTTCCTTTTGAGATCCATAATAAGCTTGCACTTTAAAAGCTGGACAAAACTTGCGGAACTCTCTCAACCAATTCTCCAATGTTGATGACGGAACAACAACTAAATGTGGGCCTGTTGAGCTATCTAATTGTTTTAAATACGCCATAAATGCAATGACTTGACATGTTTTTCCTAAACCCATTTCATCTGCTAATATACAAGATAACTTATTTTGATATAATAAATTCAACCAATTAAGACCAACTTGTTGATAATTTTTCAATTCTAAATCTGGTGATAACATAGTTGGTTTAACCTTCATATATGAAGTTGGATCATTCCTTTTATTATGATGTATAACCATCACGTCTTCATCGTCATACTCATTAGGGGTATCTTCATCTTCAATATCAATATCAACTACTTCCAATTCTCCAGTTTTCCCCGTTACGCTAACCCCCCATTTCTTGATCTTGGACTCAATTAAATTACCATACTCTGCACATTTCTTAATCAAAGAATCAACAGCTTGATACCCTCTTAAACTATTTTCTGTGTTCTCCACAATTTTCTGACCTATTAATTTTTTCTTTGATTTTGCTGAAGGTTTAGCTGCTGTCTTTGTAAAATCATTCTCTGTGATATCGTTAAGATAAGTGAATGGTCTCTTAGATATAAGCAATTCAGCAACAGATGGCTGGATCATAGCTATACCAACAACATCTTGGATAGATGCAGTATTCAAAAAATCCAAAACTTTTTGATCCATAGTTGAATAACCTGTGAATTTAGCGTCATCACCAGAATCATTCATATTATCTGAGTCGTACTGATCATCACTGAATTTATCTTCTTCTTCATCACTTAACGAGATTACCTCTGTACCGGATGCAGCCTTGGTAGCTTCGATCTTCTCTTCAGCTTTTTCAAGATCGTCATCTGCAACAATCATAGAATCATCCCCATCTTCATCTTCATTATCCCTACTGTTTAATTTCGTACCACGGACTAATTTTCTTCTTTTAGGTTGAGGTGTATCTTCAACTGCTTCAGGAATATTCTTTGGTTTATAACTATACTTATCAAGGATTGAAACTTTTGGTTTCTTTAATTGAACTTTAGAACTGGATTTCTCTGGTGATTTCATTGGAGATGAATCTACTGTTATTGGTCTATGTGATGCTTTGATAGGTGAACTGTCAGGCAGATCAAGTTGAAGCACATCTTCAATTCTGGTAGACGTTTTCTTCTTTGTTCTTTCTTCTTTTTCTCTTTGCAATTTCTCTTTCTGTTGTTTCTCTGATTTCTCCTTTTCAGCTTTTTCCTTTAGTATGGCAGTCTTGTCATACTCAGTTAAAAGATGAGTATTAATATTTCTCAAATTGCCTTTGAACTTATTGAATGCCAAAAGAATCTGTTTCTGTTCTAGATACGGGAACGCCTTTTGAACAACAAGGAAATTAGGATGGTTCATTAAAGCGTTTAGCTTCTGTTTCTTTGCCTCTATGGAAAGTGCAGGTTTCTTATCATCTGCACCATTAGTTATGCCAAATTTCTCTCTTAGTGAAGGCCCTAGACTATCCAAACGTGATGGTTCTTGTTGTTGAGTTCTGCTTGGTGGGACTATCGCCTCTTGGTTTGCAGATGGAGAAGAGTCTGGAACTTGTATGAACGAGCTTTCCTTCTTTGGAGTGCTACTGCCGTTATCAGTCCCATTTGAATCGTTCTTGATGTACCAACTCATGGTGTGATGCTGAAATTAGTGAATTAGTGATGCAATACGAAACGGATATTTGAAGTAATATTTATATTGCGATATCTTCTTCAACCTCCTAATCGCAATGAAATATATCAATTATAGTGAAGTAAATAAATTTCACACTTTTGCTACGCGCTCAACTCATCCAGATTCGAGAAACGCGAATTATTTTGAATTTCACACGTCAAAAGCTCATCGCATCTTTTTTTTCGCGAATTTCTATTGTAATTTGGCATTCTGCAACATGAGAAACAAGATCTTGAGATTCTACCAGAGCTGAAGAAGAGATCCAGCATCATGAATTTTAAGTATGAAATATGAGAAGGTACACTGTTTTGTCATGTGGATCTAACGGGAACTACCAGCTAGGAATAGTTACTTCTGAAGACCAAAGCGCACTTCAACCATCCATATTCCAAACCTTATCAAATACAATATCATCAAAACCAACCAAGATATCATGTGGAGGAAATCACACATTGATACTACTTGAAACAGGTCAATTATATTCAGCGGGAGATAACAAGTATGGACAATGTGGTCACTCCGTAACTCCTACATCAAAATATCTACAGCAATTCACCGAAATTAGTCAAATAAATGGACACAGTTGGATCAATATGAGTTGTGGATGGGAATTTTCAATATTAGTCAACTCCAATACCGAGGTTTTCTCATGTGGGTTAGGTCTAAAAGGTGAGTTAGGTAATGGTTTACTGGAAAGTGAATTACTACACCCATTGCACAAGATTTCAAGTTTTGATCACAAAGTAATAGACATCAAATCGTCATTAAATCATACTGTTGTTAAATTGGATAATGGTGAATTATACGGATGGGGGAATTCAAGAAAAGGTCAACTTGGTGAACCTAAACTTCCCCAAATTTCTGAATCAAGGAAAATCAATCATCTGCTAAAACAAGTTACTGATTTTGCATTGGGAAGAGAGTACACCGTGATTGGAGATTCGAATACCAATGAATTGATTCTACTAGGAAATGATAAATTTGATATACTTCAAAGTCAGTTCCCTGAGTTTAAGACGTTTAAATCAATGTGGTCTTCTATACATTTACAACTCTCATCAAATACGATAAGATCATACGGTAATAATAGTCATGGACAATTATTCCGAAATTCAAGCATGCCTATAAAAGATTACGATATAGGGAGTGAACACGGGTTGATACTAAATGACAAGAATGAAGTGTTTGCATGGGGTTGGGGAGAACATGGGAATTGTGGTGAACAAAGTATAGATTCTGTTGTTTTTAATGATTTGAATTTACTCTATGATGGAAAAGAGAAAGTGGTTATGATAAGTTGTGGATGTGCTACCAGCTGGGTTGTTGTTGAATGTGAGACTTGAGTGAATATCCTATATGTACATCAACTAATTAGAAACTCTTATGAACAATGAATTTAATCATTCAGCGGCTAATATCTACCCTGTATCAGATTTATCAATAGATTATTCAATAGTATCGAGTGTTTAGTATTTGGTGTTAGTGAAATAAGAATGGGTTATCAATCTGGTGTACTTAGATAGATAGTAAGTTGTAACCAACCAAAGGTTGAAATAATGATAATACAAAGTATATATATTAAAGTAAACAGATTTCACGAAGTATCTTCCCCATATTCATCTACCACCTAAAAAAAGGCACAAAGATGGAAAATATGTTCTCCGTATTTAATCTAGGGCAGTTGTATCGATAAATAAGCCATTGCATAATATTTAGATAGTTGGTAACACTTCAATGAAGCATTCTATAGAAATAAACACCACTTAATACCTTCTTACCGCCCATATAATTTCAATTGAGAGTCAAAAGATATCTGTAACTTTGAAATATCAACCTTGACAGATGAAAGATACCAATATCCTTGTCTTGTCTCATCCCACTCTTAAGAAGACATCAAAAGATCAGTCTCATATAAAAGCATAAGAATAAGGAAGAACCAAATGGAAATACCAAAATATTCGGGAATCTTCTCTTTATAAAGAAAATTTAATTTTTCTTTATTCAGTATAATTTTGAGTGGTCGGGTAACGGCGCTATTATTATAGTGCTGCTCAATTTATAAGGAACAATTAGGTCTTGAGTATCAACTGATTCTCACCAGATTATACAATTGAACAATTCAATTGAGTGAATTGAATAAAAAAGTAAAGTAAATAAGAGACAATGTTTGGAGCAGTCTGTTCAGGAAGACCAAGTAAGTTCTTCTTTTGAGGTGAATTACAATGCTATGTTTACACTATAATTAGAATACATATTAACAAATAAGTCCAATTGGCTACAGCTGTGGAACCAACTAAATACGTATTAAACATAGAAAATGCAGCACATATAAGCCATATCGCAATGTTTCTACTTCCAAACACAGAATTTGACCCCAACTACACAGCATTGGTTTTCTTCCAACTACCAAATCAAACAGAGTTCAAGTTATTAGGCAGTTTATCGTCTTTGAAACCATCAGCTATCTTCAAAATCAATAATAATAACAAGACATCAAATAGTGCAGTTTTGGATGATATGGATATGGGAGATGAGATGAGTGGGGGTTCCGTGGGTGGGAACATAACTATCGGGATATCAATTGAGCCTACAGCACAAGCAGAGATACAATTACAAGCGCAATTAAAAGCACAAGCACAAACACAAACACTACCTCAAAAAATGATAACGTCAGGAACACCAGTGAATAATCCCGGCTCTACAGCTGTGTTAGCGAACAGAATAGTGCAGCACGCTTACAATTTTTTGGGAAGTTTTGTTGATGGTGAAGGGAAAGTTCCTATGAAAGCGTTTGACAGTTGGTGGGATAAATTTAAAGCAAAATTGAATAATAATCCTAGGTTCTTGGATGAGATGGAGTCTTGATAACTTGATTTACTCAATAAATGTACTGTGAATAAATTGATATTCTCTGTAGCAAGATACTAAAACTCTTTTTAGAAGTGACAATGATTTCCATATTACTGTTACAGAGATCACAGGACATATCTCACTGGATTTCTTACAACGTCGTTCCAAAATTCTGCTGAAATTACATGACGCGATCCGTATGATTCTTATAATGCTAAAGTCACACGTCAATGAGTTACGCATATTGAACCAAGAGACGTTCCATATATATACAAAAAGATAAAATATGTTTCTCCTTTTGTGTATTCGTTGAAGCTCAACTTGATCGTTATTGATAAGGCCAAGACTAGATGTAACTTTTATTGTCTATTAACATACTAATACATACTGAATAACATCTATTAAATTTTTTAATCTAGGACCTTTGAAATATCTCCAATGCTTATACCCACTCCGTAGTCAATGGAGCTTTCCTCATCCAAAGCATTCATAATTTCAAGTAAGATTGTGTATGTAGTGATGTTGCAAGATTCAATAATGTCCCTGTCAGTGCTCAGCAACCCATCCACTATGCCACTAAAATAGGTTCTGTAAACTTTCTTTACCCCACTCATATTGATTTGTCGTCGGAGGTAATGTTTTAGCACGTTGAACCACATAAAACTTGAACCAGATCTTAATGCCGTAAGCGAAAGATTGCAATAACTCAATACTCCGATTTTTTTCCATGAATTTCTTGGTCTCTTGATCTCTTGATCTATGAGCAACATCAAGACCCAGCGGGTAAAATAGTTCTCTGTCCAGTGATCCTTATTATATTTAAAACCATGATTTGCATGGATTTTGTGCTTCTTGAAAAATACCGCCTTGAACAAATCGTACATAAATTCTAGAAAGTCACCATTTGTTAGCGGCAAAGTACCATCCAATCTTACCTTGAACCTATCTATGATTATCTTCAAGCTTTCATCAGCAACAGAGGAAAAGCGAATCAAAGTAGAAATCAATGATGCAAACCCTTTGACATATTCTCTAATCTCTCTGCATTGATGAAGGTCAACTAGCCAGTCATCGCTGCTGAACAATTCCACCAGATTTTCTTTCTCCACTGAGAAATGATTATCAGCAAAAAACTGTGTTATCTCCGAAAATATCACATCAGTATCTATTTTTCGATGTCTTCTCGGTAAGTATAAGTAATCCATTGGAGGACGCAGTACTATTTCCTGTAAATGGTTAATATGACTATGAGTAATTTCCGTATGTGATGAACTTTCGATATTCTTTTGAGGCACTTTGGGTCTGACGATTATATATTGTTGATATATACCTCTGCCTAGCTTGTAGCCTTGAAGTTCACGGTAATTGTACTCATCGGGCCCGTGCATAAAGGATCTATGATTTTTCAATGACTTTTCATTAGTAGCCACATAATTGCATTTGGTACATTCTATTAGATCTTCCAAAAGTGCTCTATCCGCAAATGGCAATTCACCATCTATTATTATATTGAGGCTATCATATGCAGAATAATCTTTATTAAATGAGGCTTTAACTTTTTCAATAACACGAGTTATTTGGGAACGAGATAAATCTGGCAACTCTTTCTTTATCATCTCTCTGAATTTTGAAGAACTAACATTGATGATACGTTTGCGACTGTATAGTATTTTTGGCAGTTGAAGAATCCACAATTCGTCTGAAAGAAAGGTGTACTGATTGAGTTAGCTCAAAACAATGACTATTCCATTCATGGTGTTTTTTCAGTCTCTAGAATAGCCATGAATTTTTGGAAACAAACTGAATATATACTCACAATGAATTTTGATTTCATGTTACTTTATACTCCATAACTTGAAGTATCTGCGCATTCAGAATCATTAATTTCTGAATATAGGCAAACCGAAGCTATAAGAGAGAAAAACTCATATTTATATACCTAGAGGCTAGGATTCAGAATTTAAAAGGATCGTTTTAAGTTTCGTTGGAAGCCCTGTATGTTGCAGAAATCTGTCATTGACAATTACCCGTATATCGCTCTTATTTAAGCTTATGGTTATGAACTAGAGGTTATGGGCGGCTAATTTTCTTGATATATGCGGTCATCACGTGATATATCTTGATATCTCAATTACGATTATCTAATACTCCTTACTAAATTGAATTAAATTAACTATGTCTTCAATATTAATTATTGCTCTGAACATAATCGAGTACATCGGAAGATCTGTCTTTCACTATGAAACTTGATAACGCGCTGCGCGGAGCCGCGAACCAAAGTGAAAGAGAGTGTGAGATCTGACCGCATCTGTAACTAAACATTTGCTACTCAATGTTCACGGCGTTAGACTGTCAAAAATACTATGGCGTTTTCTAACAAATATCCACACTGTTCCATATGGCCCATGGCTCTAAATTCGCTAAAGCTATTTTATAAATTGTGACAATTGAAACTTTTTGCTTTCTGCTTCGCGGCGTCTATATAAACCATTTCATATCCTCTTTTGTAATTCTTTCAATCTATTGATCTTCAACAACTACAATAATACAATTGTCAATTATCATAGAATTATAGAATGTCACACTCAGATTACGGATTTGGAACAAAAGCTATCCACGTTGGTTCAGAACCAGATGCGACTACAGGTGCAGTCATCTCCCCCATCTCTCTTTCCACAACTTTTGCTCAATCTGCTCCAAGTAAACCTCTTGGGTTATACGAGTATTCTAGATCCTCTAATCCAAACAGAGATAATTTTGAGAAAACTGTTGCTGCTTTAGAAAATGGGAAATACGCTTTAGCTTTAAGCTCAGGAAGTGCAACAACTGCTTTGGTTTTACAAAGTTTACCTATTGGTTCTCATGCCATATCTATTGGTGATGTCTACGGTGGTACTCATAGATACTTCACGAAAGTTGCCAATACTCACGGTATCGAAACATCCTTCACAAATAACTTGGTCGAAGAATTGCCAAATTTAATCACTGACAAGACTTCAATCGTATGGGTTGAAACTCCATCCAATCCAACATTATCAATTACAGATATTGGTAAAATATCGTCAATCTTGAAATCCCACCACGAGAAAACTGGCCAAAAAATCTTATTAGCTGTCGATAACACTTTCTTATCACCATACATTTCAAACCCATTGAATTTTGGGGCTGATGTTGTCGTCCATTCAGTTACCAAATATATTAATGGTCATTCTGATGTGGTGTTAGGAATAGCAATCACAAATGATTCTGAATTACATGACAGATTACGTTTCTTACAAAATGCAATTGGATCAATCCCATCACCTTTTGATTCATGGTTAGCTCATCGTGGATTAAAGACATTACATTTAAGAGTCAAGCAATCATCTGAATCGGCACTCAAGATTGCAAAATTCTTAAGTAGTAATGAAAATGTCATTGCTGTGAATTATCCAGGTTTAGAAACTCATCCAAACCACCATGTTACAAAATATCAACATCGTGATGGTTTAGGTGGTGGTATGATTTCATTCCGTATCAAAGGTGGTGCTCAAGGTGCTGCAAATTTCACCACTGCAACTAAATTATTCACATTAGCTGAATCTCTTGGTGGTATTGAATCTTTATTGGAAGTTCCGGCTGTCATGACTCATGGTGGTATTCCAAAAGAATCTAGAGAAGCTAGTGGTGTTTACGATGATTTGATTAGATTGAGTGTTGGGATTGAAGATGTTGAGGATTTGTTGAACGATATTAAACAAGCTTTAGTTAAGTCTGTTTAGTTAAATATTGACTCAACCAATAACTTGAAAACGGAAAGGTGGGTTTATATTACAGTTTAGGTAGATATTTTTGTATTATTATATATTAAAGGATTGGTTTTTATCGAATGTTTGCTATATATGCAATTGTAGTTTTTTTTTATATTTGATAAATTATCTATGGTTTATATTCTTCTATTCATGGATAATCTGAATCTGATTCATCTGTCTCGGAATCATACTCTTCATTACGTTGTATTATGGTAACCAATGTCAAGTAGTATTGCATCAACATAAATATAACTTGTAAATACTGCATTTGTCTAAGGCGAAAATACTTTCATCTGAATCGCGCTCTGCTGTCCAATCTTTTATTATTATTATTATTATTATTCATTATAATTGTTAATAAGCATGCAACAAGGATTGACTGAACTGAATCAATTTTCAATCATCAAAGAACTAGTATAGAATGGTACTGAAAAAATATAAATGAAAAATGTTTTTATTTATTTCGCGTCTCAAGCCGTTCCTCGTTCCGTGGCGCACATTCCACCTCAACAGATTACGTGGGACATAGCTCGTAACATATTTTCTTTCGTCATTCGTGTCCATGTCAAACTGCAACATAAACCAAACTCCATGAAGGATTGTTAATGCCAAAAGCAAACACAGCAAGACAACCAACTTGGCAAGAAAAATGCTCCTTGCAAAACACTTGATAATCGCAATATTAATACATACTGTCAAATCAACAGCTATCCCTAACACAGATTTAATTTGTCCAGACCAAATTATAGAAAACTGCTATCCTAAATTATTCACACCTACTAAAAATTGGCAAGTTATCTTAGAAGGTCAAGAAATCCCACCTGGTTTACATATAAGATTGAATATTGATACTTTATTGAAAGAAGCCAAGTTGTTGGATCCTGAAGAAATGGGGAGTGAAAACAATCAGGTTCAAGTAGTGTCAGTCGATGATACTAATCAAAATCACGAAATTGATAATGAAGATGATGAGTTCACAAGACAATTGAGAGAAAAAGTAGCTGCTCATAAACAGAAACAGAAAATTGAATCTGGAACTTCAATGAATACAATCTCTTCAATAATTGATTCCGGAAAAATTGTTGAAGATGTCAATTTATTAGATGAATTAGATACATTATTAGAATTAAGTCATGATTTAGATTTCGGCATAAGGATAACAAACCCATCATTCTTTAGCAAGCTTTTCAAAGTGATTGATGATAAAAATTCTGGCAACTTTGAAATTAATGATAAGATAATGAGAATCATTGCTCAATCAATAAGAAATAATCCAATTGCAATTGATAATATCCTAACTACCAAACCTAAAATCTTCCAAGATTTATTATATAAATTACAAACAGAACATAACGGCGTGTTACAAAAACGTATTTTGGGTATAATTGGTGGATTGATAGATACTCCACAAGGCAAGAAATTATTTTTACGTGATGGAGGTATTCGTGAGTTAGTTACGATTTTTGGCAAGTTAAATAAAGATTCGCAAATCAGGTGTTTGGGTATAATTGAAGATATGGATCATAATTTGAATAAAGACGAAAAGTTATTGAAGAGAGAAAATAGTGATGATGAGGAAGAACCAGTGGTGGGGTTTTCTAAATATTTACAAGGTAAATTAATCAACATATCAAGTGAAAGCGATATCGCACTTTATTTTGATAAATTAGTTGAATTGCACAAGGAAAATAAATCCTTGAAACCAACTTCCAAATTTTTGAATTGGTTAACTGTTGAAAATCAAAATAGAAAATTGGCAAAGAGAGAAGACGAGGTGAGTAATAAGATGGTTATTGCTAGACACGAGGTTTTTGGTAATCCTATGGGGTTGAGAAAGGCCTTGGCTGATGAATTGTGATTTATGTCATTGTACAATTGAGAATTGGATAATTCTAATAACATGGAGCACATTTCCTACCATCATTTTCATGTTGTACGATATTATACACAATGACATTAATGTTTTAATAAACCATAAACTGTGCGATCACATGGTAAACTGACCGTGACTGCATGTTTTTCTTTCCAATGCGTATAATGCACGAGTATTATTCACTAGAGAGTATATATTTAAATTTTATATTTATTGTGTGAATACTATATCTAAACACTAATTATAATATATAAATTACCAACGTCAAGCAGATAGCGTTATTTGACTCTATATTAGTATTTCTTTTATGTGAAGCATGCAATACAATACATTCTGCACTGATTGAAGCTAAAATCCAGCCATCATTGAATATATCATAAATACATGTCGAACAGCTCATTAATTATGAGTAAATTTATGATTCATTGTAAGCTGGCAAACTTGGATATTGAGCTTCTAATAAAGAAGGATATATATATATTAGGACTAGATTAATAAAAGCAATTCATTTATATACTCATGATTAATTACAATTCATTTATATATATTGATATATAAATAATTGAATTGTAATTAATCATGATCAACATCTGCAAGTTTCTCAAAATCATCGACGTGACAATATGAGGAGTCTCAGCTTTCTGAGACTGGCAACGTCAGAAAATGTTTTATCTGTAACGTCAATATATGATCAGCTTCTAGAATTACACAATATGAACATTGAATTTCCAGCATTTCCCAGTTAGTACTATTATAAATTAATTAAATATTTTGTTGCAAATTTATAATATTGCCGGATATTTTCGTTAATTATAAGCGACGAGGAAATATAGTTGTTAACGCAACTAGTATCAACATATATGAATATATATGACCTGACACTTTGAGACTTTAATATATAAATGATTAGCGACAGCTAGCTAGCTAGCTGGTTAAATAATATATATATTATCAAAAATATAGATCAGCTATTTCTCTAAAAAATATAATTAATATACGATGTTTATAATTGAAAAAAGAAAAAAAATATTAATAATTATATAGATCATCAATATTTATTAGCTTCCCGTTGCCCAAAAGCACTATAATTACTTTGGCAAAATTTGATGCTTCTGATGTTCACGTTCGGAACTTCTGGTTTTAAATTGATGCAAATTTAGCTGTATTCTGATTCTCTCGCTTTTTGCCATCGACGTTCGGTGAGTTTGAATGTTTGAAAGATTGAATGCTTATCTCCAATATACATATATATAAATAATAGGGGAGAATGTATACCGAATTCAATTCAAATCTTTTTAGGGATTTGCAGATAGAGAGAGCTTTCAAACTTAAAAAAGTTGCGCTTGATGGGGTTGAGCCGCATGGATGCAAAATCGTAACGAAGATCAAAGGTTTGATTATATTTCATTCTTACTCAAGATTCAAGACAAGTTAAGTGTTAAGTATTAAACCAGTTGTTTATATATGGGATGTGTTTTTAATTAGAAACACAGTATTCACGCTTTTGTAGTAAGGATTATTAATTAATTGCTTCATAACAGCTAGCTGTTGATACACATTACTACGCACCCAGAGAGATAACGTTTTCAAAGAATACTTAACCAATGGCTCCGAGACATTAAAAAAAATCATCATGAATATTCAGTGAGTTCAAGTCATGTGTTTTGCTGGAACCCGTAAGCTGGTTGCTACAGAGATACCGGGAGTATCCTGAAAGGTTGACGAATTGTCGAGTATTTATAGGAGACTTTCCCAGGTGGATACATATGATATGATTTTAGAGAATAGACATTATAGTTACCTACAAGAGTATATTAAGATATAGAGATGTCCGGTGCAATTGAATATGAAGAAGATGAGCATTACAAGAAAATGCTTGATACGATCAGGGAACGAGAAAGCCACATTATAGATTTGGAAGAAGCTCTTCAAGAACGTGATAATGAGATGATAGAGAAGAACAGAAATATCATGAAGCTCGAACTGAAGATCAGGACGTACAAGAAGTCTTTATCCCAGAATCCAGATGTGGACTTACAACAACATGTTTAACAATTAGATGCGGCTAATTAGGATAAGGTTTATAATCATTCATAATATTACTGAATAAATCTTACACCTTAAGATCCGGACATATATATAATTAATTAATTAATAAAAATTAATATATATAAATTTAAAGCACCTAATTAATACAAAATTAAACGTACAACTTGCTTATAAATGGGGGGCCACTCGATCGATAAATACTTCGAAAAATCTAATTAATTAATTACGGTAATTAAAATTTTGAAGAAATATGAAAAAATAAATATACCAGTCCTAATGGTCAATAGCAATATCCCCAGTCAAAGCAACAAGATCTTTCCAAAATGCCTCATCACTTGATAATTCAGTTAATATTATATGCAAACTAATCCAATCAGCATTGACAAACCAGGTTTTGTTCTTTAATTAAATAATTCCCCACTTATAAGGACCAAAATCCATCTCTACAATCTTAACAGCATCTTCCGGAGTAACCTATTTAAGTTCACTAGTATCAAAGAGTTTCAAATCATACAAGTTCTTACAGATTCTCCTAGATAAGTTTGATCATAAGAAATCAGTACTTCCAGAAGTGAAGTATTATCCTTTAGTCCCCGTCGACAAATCTTGGTTTGAAACGAATTTGAAAGATCATGATGACTAGGTATAATAAATATTTAGCAACATAGCTGTAACGTGAGCATGAGACCATTAGTAGCTACCATAATTATTTTGAAATATACTGAATGCACCCTGTTCGTTCTCGATTGATTTTCTAAAAAAGTAGGGATCTTCATGATCAGATTGAGATTTCGTTATCATACCCATTAAAATACTGAACCCGAAAACAGTTGGGGAGTTATTGACGAATTTTGGATTGCTAAGTCGATTATCTGATCAGATAGTCTGTGTGGTTGATCGTCTTTCAAAGCATTGATTTCGTCGTTGTTGAGTAAGTCAGAATCGATCTTGTTCAATGGATCTTTTCCTGGTGAGAGAGAAACTTGAAGAGAATTTGAAGCTGCATTTGAACTGTGGATCAAACAGTTGGGTATGTTTTCTCGATAATATAAATTTAGAGCATTTGAAAAATGTTTGCAACAGATACAGTACGTGGTCCGGCAGATTAGCAATATTTATGATGGTCTCATTCAATCTCAAAAATCAACTAGTTGGTCATTTATAAGTCTTCAATATAATCAAGCTGATTAACAATATAGCTCTCTCCCATGAAGTGACCGATTCCATGTGATTGGAATTATTAGACTAATATGGATTCCACCAGGATTTTTGGCTATAAATCATACTGGATTGTCAACTTGTATTTTCATCGTGATATTTTCACTTATATAACAACCTCACCGAGACCACGGCCCACAAATAGCAGATATCACTTGATGATTCATACATTTTCACTATAAAAATGCACTGCTTATGTAACTCCAAGGCTCGGTTTTTATTCAATCCGACCACTTTAACTTGAAATATTAACTTTTCGTGGCTTACTCAAAATTAACATATCAATTATTAGTCATAGTTAGTTTTCAGAATTAGATGTGAAAGTTAAAATGGCTGCAAATTGAATAAATATCAACAAAAGTCATAATTTATTATTATCTGACATTATAAAACCTAGCTAAGAAACACTAAACAATGGTAGCGATCCAAATTTGGGTCAGAGGCCTGGATGAGCTTATAACTGGTAAACTAATCTAGTGATCCCCTGCTGCACATAAATTTCTCAAAATTTCTAATTGTAATATATATATATATATAATCCACTTCAATTTAGCCATGATCGATCACCAGCTCATATATATGTATATTTTGCCGTCAATTCTATAAGGGTAACGTACTTATATACGGTACAGCTGTTTCAAGTCAGGTAATTTAATTAAATTTATTGCATGGACCGACGTGCTATATATCATCTATATTATAATTTCATTTTGCAACTTATAGGGATCAATTGCAAAAAAAGTTAAGCAACAAAACGTCAGCTAGTAGCGGCTAGCGGCTAGCCCAGTAGTAAACTAAAGTCTAAGACGATAATCATAGATCCCAAATTCCAATATCAAATTTAGCACTGTAATTTCCTGGAAACTGGAAGCGACACAAAATAATCCTATTGAATATTCTGAAGATCAATATATCCTCGTAGGCATCAATATCAAATACCTCAATAACTTCTAAACAGACGCTTTGTAGCTACTAGCCATGTAACATTTGACACTGTGAGACATTGTGCAACTCTTACTAATAAAATGTCAGAAGCCGGGTAATGTGTATGCAGAAGTATAAGTAGGTTTCCAGTTGCCAGAATCGTCTCTAATTAAACAATCGCATCAACTTAAAGAAGAGATAAAGAGGATCATGTCTGTTGTTATATTGACTGGTGCGTCCAGAGGTAAGTGTCCTCTTCGCCGATGTTTATAATAATGAGCGGCTTCTAACCATTTGGTTTAGGTATCGGTGCTTCTATCGCTGAAATAGTGTTATCAAATCCTGAAAACAAGTTGTTAGCAATTGCCAGATCGGAGACACCATTAAAGGAATTGGTGGCCAAGTATGGTTCAGAGAGAGTCGCTTACGTATCAGGGGATGTCACCTCCGAAGAAGTTTCCTCCAGAGCCATTGAGTTGGCTGTTGAAAGATTTGGTAGAATCGATTCCCTCATTGCTAATGCCGGTGTCTTAGATCCCGTTGACCATATTTCCAAAGCCAACGTCTCCAAGTGGAAAGAATTGTTCAATGTGAATTTTTTCTCCGTAGTTGATATTGTCACAAAAGCGTTACCTGAACTTCGTAAGGTTAAAGGTAACGTTGTTATGGTTTCATCTGGTGCCTCTACTAATGCTTACTTCGGTTGGGGTGCATATGGAGCTTCAAAAGCTGCCATGAACCATTTCGCATTGACAGTGGCTGCTGAAGAGAAAGATATCAGTATTATATCTGTTGCTCCTGGTGTTGTTGATACTCAAATGCAAAATGATATAAGAAATGTTTTCGGTAAAAATATGACACCGGAAGCTTTGAAGAAATTTACTGACTTACACGAAACAAAAGGCTTGTTGGATCCAAAGATACCAGCAACAATATATGCTAATCTTGCCACAAGAGGCTTCGGCAGTGAATTGAATGGAGCATACTTCAGATACAATGATGAGCAGCTCAAATCATATACTATTTAGAATGTCGTATAAATAAAAATAAACTGAGAAAATGGTATACAAAGACCAAAATTGGTTGGAACTTGGAAGAAGATGCCAGATGGCATGAAATGAAATGTTATCATCTATCGAATGTATAACTTCGAATCAGATTGTAGAAATAGGTTATAATCTGTATATAAATCCAAATTCACGTGACCCGATAATAGATTATTTAAATGGGAGATCATAACCATATTTCAGGCACGTGAGTTGCCAAACTTTTAAAATAGTTTTATGTGCCAAATCACACAAAGTGTTCGCGGAAAACAGATTATGTAATTTTTATTGCCACTAAATGGAAATCAAAATCAAATTCACAATCAAAATGAAGTTCCGTTTGAATTCAATTGATTTTATTGACACCTTTATTTACTTCTATTATACGACCCAAGTTCAATTATCATGTCAACAGCTGCTAGAAGAAGACTCATGCGTGATTTCAAAGTATGTGTTTTTGCTCCAATTCAAGATAAATACATGTTCTTTTTTGAAGGAATCCAAGATTAAAGCCGACATATCAGTTTGATCAAACACTAACCCAATAGCGTATGCAACAGGATGCTCCTGGTGGAGTATCAGCATCACCATTACCAGATAATGTAATGACATGGTAAGTAGTTCTTTTGAAAAAAAGAAGAGTTTCCCTTTAGAACAAATGCTAATAATTCCAAGGAATGCTGTTATCATAGGACCTGCCGAAACTCCATTTGAAGATGGTACTTTTAGACTTATACTTCAATTTGATGAACAATACCCAAACAAACCACCATCAGTGAAATTCATATCAGATATGTTCCATCCAAATATTTATGCATCAGGAGAATTGTGTTTGGATATTTTACAAAATCGTTGGTCTCCTACTTATGATGTCGCATCCATTTTAACTTCTATTCAATCACTACTTAACGACCCAAATATTTCTTCGCCTGCTAACGTTGAAGCTGCTAATTTATATAAAGATCATAGATCTCAGTACGTTAAACGTGTTAGAGAAACCGTGGAAACTAGTTGGAATGAAGATGAATTAGATGATGAAGATGATGATGAAGACGAAGATGAAGATATTGAGTGATGTTATCGCCTTGTTTAGTTGGGCTTTTGTATAATAGTTTATGGTGCATAGTTTATTTCTTTGACTTTTATCCTTTTTTATATTTTTATAGGTGTTTATGCATATAGAAATTGGGTTTTTATTTTTTACACTGTACTGGTTTCGATATTTATCTTTGATTCATCTATATACATTCTTGAAAAGAGTGATACACTTATTTCAACCACAAGTAATACCATTTACCTCTTTTAGCATCTTGAATTTTCTTTACTTCTTCCAGAATCTTATCTTCAAGTTCCTTTTCTGTTATTAATTTCCTCTTGATTTCATCTTCTCTTCTCTTTGTATCAATAGCTTCAAAATCAAACTCTGGCACTGTGATTTCCTTTGGTTGACCTGCTTCTCCAACTATTTTATCTCTATAAATTGCCAACACAGTGATGGTTAAGATTAAATACATGAAAAATCTAGTTAACCCATCTAATCTTTTGAAATCAAATTCCTTCTTTCTAACATCAAGTTCATAAAGATTAACAGGAGGTAATTCTTTAATTATAGTATTTGAATTTGGTTTAAAATCCTTAACTTCTGAAGGTATTTTAAATGGTAAATCTATTGGAGGAGTTAATTTATCCCATTCATTAAAATTTTCTCTTGGACCCCATGCACCATACGATATATAATAATTCAATTTTTTATCTTCAATTGTTAATTTATCCCATTTATCTTCTAATTTTTCATTTAATTCAGTTATAACTTGGCCTTGATGAAGTACATTTAAATCTTTAAACTTTAATGGATTTTTGAAGATTGGTTCTGTTTTGATCACTTCTGTGGCTGGATCATCAGATACCGAAAAAAGAGATCCCATATCTTTTAGTGATTGCATAGCAAGTTTGGCAGCTTCTCTTTTACGTTCTTCAGGACTTAATTTTTTGGATTCATCTTTGATTTCGTTGGTTTCAGGTTTGATTTCATTTTTGATTTCAGGCTTTTGAATTCCATTGAAAAGAATAGATCTGGAACTAAAATTTCTGATTAATTGGAAGCCGGGCTGTTTCGCTTGAATAAGAATCCTGGAAATCATCTATATTGTTGAATTCTAGATCAATTTTATAATATTTTATCTTTTCATTTTTGAATAAATAAATTCGTTGTGGAAAAACTAAGTGATTATCCTGCACATAAATTGAAGAAGTGTATAGCGAAGATATTCTGATATGAACTACAAAAAATTAATGTACAAAATCATCTATTAAAATGCTGATTATTCTTCAGAATCAGCACTGGCTCCATTCTTTGGGACATCGCCTTCACCATCATCACCTTCCGTCTTTTTTGTGTGTTTCCTTCTTCTTTTCTTCTTTTCTCCATCTTCAACTTTTGGTTCATTTGTATCATCTTTTTTAGCTCTCTTAATACTCAATGGATTTGGTTCCTTTGGACCTTTTCTCTTTTTCTTTGGTTGAGAATCATCCTTCACCTTCTTTTCCTCCTTCACTTTCCCAGCTTTAGCATCATTTAAACCATGCGTTAATTTAGCATTTTCGGTTTTTCTTGAAAATTTTGAACTTGAAATACTTAACGGTTCCATAACCATAACAGATCTATTCATAAAGATTAAAGGAATTCCTGGAACTTTTCTTAATTGTTTCCTCAAATCATAATCCTGAGAAGCGACGATGTAACGATGCTTATTTTCACCTTGGATATCAACAATTGACCTTATACATTCACCAGGTGGTTTTGGATCATTTAATGAATGATTACAACGACGTCTTTCAAAAGTTTTAGCTAAATCGATAGCTGATTGATTTTTGGTTTCATATAATGCTTGCATACAACACTGAGTAATCATAGGCTTGGCTTCACCTTGAATCGTTCTATTCAAACCTTTGGATATATCAAATGAAGATTTTTCACATACTAAAACTAATTCATTATCTACTATGGTTTGGTAAGGTTCTCTAAACTTGAATGTGTGAAGGTAAACAGTCATCTGTTTCTTGTATGACTTGGCTCTCTTCTGTCTCATTGTGAAATGTGTATGTCTGGGGTCTCTGAAGCTGAGCTGTTTGTTGAGTGTTTACTGAACAAAGTAATGTATCAGTATAAAACAAATTGTGAAATAAATTAAATAAAATTAAATAAAATTAAATAAAAAAATTAAATAAAAATAAAAATAAAAATAAAATAGAAATTTATTAAGAATTAAATAAAAAAAATAAAAATCGCGATGAGATTACCCGATTGGGTCTGACTACCTAATACAGAGTAATAGTGACTATTTCTTTCCATTGCTTTAGATAGTGTATAAAGTCGAGATTATTTGTTCAGCCGCTCAATAATTCGACATTTCATATATCTTCAGAGTTCACTGTTCAGGTGCTTTCAAGCATTGAGATAACTACACATCAATTCGATAGGGGCCAACTGTCTGTTTCTCCTTTAAATGTGGAGTGTTTGTCGTAACCAACATTGGAATATTCTGTTTGTGTACAAATTCCAGCATCGTTCATATAATAATGAGCAATGTTCAGCAGGACGACTAAAGTAGTGATCATCGATTATTACTCTAATCTCTTGGTGCAGGATCATGATTATCTGGAAATCTCCAATTTAATTCAGTGAAATTGCTAAACATTCTTCGAATAATACTAATATCATCATCACCTGGAGTTTTTCTTTTATATTTACCGTATATTGAATTAGTCTCTCAGTCTCCTTTATCTGGGAAACATTTAATAACATTCAACAACATTCAATCAATTGGAACAGCATATTCTATAATCATATTGATAACAGCTATAAACTCAGATATATCCAGATTCCATATAAATTCTATAAGCAAATGCCAATTCAGATTCCACCAGAATTTTTCAATTACCAAACAGCATATCTGGATAACTTGTACCAAAAGTTGAATCCAACAAGTAATATATCAAATAGAGATATCGAAAGAGTAACATCCTATAACACAATTGATGAATTATTAAACTCATCTTCATACTCAAATGACCAATTCATTGAAATCTTGAAATGTTCAGTTAAAAGCTCCAACCCATGGCATGCTTCAATGGATCCGTATAAAAATGAAATCTTGAATAATTCAAGCAAATTATTGAAAGCTTTTCCTGTTCCAAGTCCTAAGATGAATGAAAATTGTAAAACATTAAGGGGGAAATCAGTGTGGAATGGAGAAGGATACTGGTGTTGTATATTGCCATCATATAATAGTGATCCAATATGGTGGAATAATTCAAATGAAATGTTTTTGAAATTATTGTTAAATGACAAGAGTTTTGATAAAGATGGTAAATTTTTCAAATACGATAAAGAGTTGGTTTTCAAGTATCCAACAACTTATTTGGATGGGATTTTTTTCAAAAATTTTGAAAGTTATGAAAACTGGAGAGAAAATTTATTGAATTTGATAAAATTAAGAAATACTGAACAAGTTTACTCAACTTGTAATCAAAGAAAGATATGGTGTGATGAAACCAATAAAAAAGATCAGTGGGATAGTTTATTTGAAAGTTTTGAATCTGGTCTAAAATATGATTATGATGAGTTTAGAAAAGTTGATTGGAAGAGCTACTTTAACAGTTTTTTCTGGAAGTGCAGTGATATTTAGTAGATTCAGTATTTCAATAAACATCAAAGTGGAACATCTTTGTAGGTAAAGTAAATCAATAACCAAAAAAGTCTTTTTAGAAACTGGTGAAAAATCGTATATATAGATCATCTTTGGGAGGTTAGGCTTAACTATGGAGTGTCATGACCAATTTAGGGAGAAACACTATCAGATATCGACCGCTTTATAAAGGAAGAAACTACTCAAAACAACACGAGAAGAGAAGAGCAAAACTACAGAAAAGAACAAAGGAGCGGCAATTTGCACAAGATGACAAATCCATTGAACAAAATCATCTTTTTAGCTGCGTTTTTGGCCACAGGGTTCCTTTTGATCTTGTTATCCTGTGCGTTATACTCCAATTGGAAACCATTATTTGTTGGTATGTGATCTTGATATCAGTAAATTGAATTATCTCAATGCTCAAACCATGGCCATACATCTACTAACACTATAGTTATGTTCTTCTTGGTTGCTCCCCTTCCCAATGCCTTATTTGGAGATTCTCAAAATGATGATATCTTATCAGATACAACCAGTAATCCAGCAAAAGAATTCGGTCAATTCTTGACTGGATTTCTTCTCGTATGCGGGCTAGCATTACCTCTTGTGTTGTATCATGTTCATTTGATTGTTTTACCTGCAATGCTTATGAGTATGTTTGGTGGGTTAACGGTTTATGGTACTATAATCACTTTTTCAATGTTTTTCAATTCTGACGATGATGAGTTCAATTTTTAGTTAATCACTTAAGGGATTCATTGGGACTTGACTGGCCAGTTATAGCATGCCGAAGAACTGGGTACTTTAGCATGATTGAATCTGATAAAGGTTGTCGCACGGCTAGATGGTAAAAAGATGACGGAACCAGAAACAAGAATCGAGAATTGACTTCTCAGTTCACCACTCATAAATACAATTGCACATAATTTTAGAATACTGTGTAGTTTATTGATTCTATTCTCTATTTTGTTTTGTTTCAGTTTTAGTTTCCTCATGAAAGCCTTTCTCCAGTTTCTTCCGTATTGGGAAGTCGGCCCTCGATGGCAAATAATTATAAGCAAATAGTTTTCTATAAAGATGCTCAAATTGATCTGAACAGTAGTTGCGGCCAAACGAGTTACAACTTTCAACTTTCAAACGACTGAAGAACCAACTAAAATCAAAGATACAGCTACAAAATGTGGTTTCCAGGTAGAAAACCTGAAAGAGATGAAGATAGGCAAAACGACGTGCCAGATATAACTAAGGATCTTGATGATTTAGAAGACAAAATCTTCTCAGCGGTCTCCAATGTGTTTTCAATAACTGGTGATATTATAAACCTGACTTCAGATGTCATCGCCACTACTTCAAATCATGTAAGAAATGATTTGAAATCTTGGTTAACGGACGAATCCTTACCTGAAGATCATATCTCAACTCAGAAAGTTGACATCTTAATTGATGATTTATTCAGAGGAAACTTGAGTCCATTTGATAAATCAGTATTCAGCAATGATTCTTTCTTCAATGGCGATAATGTATTTAGCTCAATTTTCCAACCTTTAGTGAACAATGGATTAAAACAAGGTAAGACTCCATTTGGACTCTATGCATATCCAACTCCTTCTCCAAGCTTATACAATCAGTGTTCAAAGATTAATGGTGAGTCTTTATGGGATGAGTACGGTTATTGGAGATGTCTTTTCCCCAAATCTGTTATTCCTGATGAATTTTTACATCATACTGAACGCATCTCAAATAGTATAATGACAAAGGAAGATTTCGAGCAAAATGGCGGAACTTCCAAAATTGATACAAATGGGTTAATTGATTTTGGTTCAAAGGGTAAATTTTTCAAAAATTTCAATGATTATTTGAATTGGAAGACTGTTATGATCGAAAATGTTGAGAAAGAGAAATTGAAACATTCTAGAAACTTGATCAATTCTAACAAGAGCTATGATAACCAGATTACTACTGTTGCAAACAAGCCGGAAGAAACTGAAAAGAGAGTCACTTCAACCTCGAAGCAAGTTATGTACTCGTCAGATAATGATCTTGTAACAAGAACTACAAAGACTGAACAACGTTTCTCAGATGGTTCATTGAAGATCACCGAAATCAAGAAATCAAAAAAACCTGATCAAGACAATTGGGATATCTTGGAAAACGTTCATGAGTACTCAAGTGAGGATGCAAATAAATTATCGGCTCATAATGATATTCTTGATATACATAATCATAAAGGATGGTTTTGGAATGGGAAACCTGATAAATGATTTTTATTTTAATTTTTATACTTTTTGTTATGGTATACATACGGGATTTTCTTATTTATTTTTTTCTCATGTGAATAATTGGTGATATTTTTGGTTTTTATGATGTGGTTTATACGCTAATCACGGTTTATGATTAGCGATATACTGAGTATATGATTGTATGAATCCATTTGTAGTTTATTTCCCAATCGAGTTTCGCAGCCATATCTCGACAGAGTTGTGCCTTGCTTCATCATACAAATAGGATCAATTAGCGATGTTTCTTTCTGATTAACAATTGATTCACAATTAGTATCCTTATATCATAATCAAATTACAAATAGTGTTTAGGAACCGATATGACTTCAAAAACAACAGTTGAGCAAAATATCATTTTATACGATATCAAAACTGGGTTCAAACCTACGCGCGCATGGTCCTCCAGTTCAACGAAAACAAGAGTCTTGTTCAATTACCTTGGAGTACCATTTGAAACTCACTGGTTGTCTTTCTCTGACGTGACTCCTTTCTTGAAAGAGAATTCTGGTTTGAGCGCTTTGAAAGTCCCTCAGCAAGCCGTAGCACCTTACACAGTGCCAACTATCAATGACGGCGGCAAATTCATTATGGACAGTTACAAGATCATGGAGTATGTATTGAACAAGTTCAACATCTCAAAATCAAAGGTGATTCCAGATGACGATTTCTATAATGCCTTCAATGATTATAAGAGGAAAATAGGTTTTGGTGTCGTTCCAGTCGCTTTCGTTGAAACAATTTTGGAAAGTGAAACTTCAAAACAGGCATATGCAAAGTCCAGAGCAGAAGGTGTTGGTAGAGAGTTGGAGTCTATAAGAGATGTCCATGAATTTGTCAATGCCAAATGGCAAGCCTTCGTGAAGGAACCTTGGATACTTTCAAAGGTGTGCTTGGAGAACATGGATTATCAACAGAGAAATTGGCAGCTCATGATTATTCATACGGTGATGAGTTATCGTATGCTGATATTATCTTTTTTGCATTCATTTATTACGTTAAAGTTAGCATTGAAGGTGGTTCATTGCAGCATGTTGACGGAATCACAGAGGATAATTTTTTATCTCCTTGGTTGAATAAGTGGTATGATAGAGTCGCACTTTACAATACCACAAATTGAACTTCCTTGTCCTTTCATTATATATATTAATGATTGACTATAAGTCTATGACTTATAGTTTGACGTAGATCTTCAAATTATCTAAAACAACTGCGACACCACAGAGTGAGACTGAATAGAGTGTCAAGATACCAACAGCTGTATAATCACCACAATCGAGGGTATTGATAGTCATATTGATCAAACCAGTCAATAAATTCCCCAACAAGAATATTAATAATCCATTATTGTTGATAGCATCAACTATATGTGATACATTATATGTCTTTCTTCCTGAGATTGAATCAATAATCTTGAAAATCAACAATGAAAAACAGTTATATGAAACGACCCAGATAATATATGGAAGGTTGGCAATTCTTCTTGAAACTGCGTATTTGTATGAAGTTGTCAAATAATATGAAAATGCAGCATAGAAAATAGTTGAAATGATCAAACCTTGAGTATCTGAGACCGTTATACAATCAATCCATTTCAACTTCTTATTATTTGCAGATGGTTTCTTGTAATTCGAATATTGTAATTGGGTTGACTCTTTGAACAAATTTCCTGGAGTCTTGAATCCTGTAAGCACAAACGAACCTAAAGATTGGCCACATATAAAAATACTTAAATACCCAACGAACGACCAGATACCTTCTTTGTTGGAACTGATAATATCAACTCTTGGTGCAGAAAGAATGAATTTCAACAAATCAGTTTGAGTTAATAAAAGTTCATACACAACTCCAATTCCTAATCCAATAAGTGCACGAGGGAAATAGTTCAATAATGGATTGAGGATTGATAAGAAAATTGGTAAAAAACCTAAAGTGAAGAAAAAATTCCAATGGACTCCGTATTCTGTAACGTGCTCTTGATATTCTAATCCTTTAACACTAATGAATCGTATTATACCAATCACTAAAAGTGGCAATGAACTCTTTGTGGATCTCAAGATTGCAAGAAAGTAATTTTTCAAGGAACTAGTAATTTTTTGAAACAATGTGAACTTTCTAGCTGCGACTGAAGAGTTGAATTTTTGTTTAATTATAGATCTTGAATTCACCAACCCCATTGAAAATACAAATGATCCAACACCCAAATCCATTAATGAGGTACCCCAAGTTTCTACTTTAGCAAATCTTCTTGGAAAAACAGGAAAATCAACAGCAATGATAGCTATTACTGTTATAATCATCATTTGTGATCTATAAGCTGTGATGAAAGATTTTTTGGGCAATAAATTACCTATATCATCTTTTGATTTTGATGAATATTGTTTCTCTGTGTGTTTTGTCTTGTGTGATATAATGTAAACTATTATTGGGAGAATTATCAAGATATTTAATTGACCTGGTATAGATGCATAAACCGTTATCGATAATAATAATGTAAACAGAGACAACATGTAATCTATGAGATAATCAGTCAAGTTTCTTTCAACAAGGCCTTTGGTGTGTTTCACTATGAGTGTATATAATAAATAGGAAACCTTTAAAGATTAGTTTTATGCTGCAAATTGTGGTTTGATTATAGGTTCTGTTTACTTACAAATGCAACTGATGTCACGGCGTATATTTCACCAATTGTCCCGCCTGAAAGTCCAGACACAAATTCTTCCTTTCTGTCTTTTAGTGAAGACATCTTGTAGATAAATCAATGTAATTGTTTTGATAAAACTGCCAGAATAAATTTCAGTGTCTTTCTTTCTTGGTTTCTTGGTTCTTAACAGATGAACGTTTCATGAAAAATGGTTTTGGGCCCTGAATCAACATAGTTAATATATTCAGTTTTTGTAAATGTTCTTTACTCATCAAGATTCGAGAGTCAAGAGATTCCAAAAAGGGGTTGTGGTAATGCAGAAACTCAACTTGTAAAATTTCGTTCTTCCAGTATCAATTTCGAGTAAAAATATTATGATAATAATATTCCATGTTTGGAAACTTTAACTTATATCCCAATACAGAAAGCTGACCCAATCGGGCAATCAGTAATTAACGCGAAAAGAGGAAATCTGTCCCAATTCGGTTAATTACCATTTACCCAAACAAAACGCGTTAAACATGGAAAGTTTTATATTTTTAACGATTTTTCTATAATTTGATTAGTTTTCTTTATCTCAGATAAATCTTGATTGAGAAACTTCCATAATTTGCTGGATAAACAGTTATCAAGACTTGTCAAGATGGATGAAATAAATACAGAGCCAATTGATGCTGTCTTTTCAGATAGAGTCAGACGTTTTCAAGAGTTTTTAGACTCTCCAGATGGTATAACGGACTACAGACAGAATATCAAGGAAATGCTCGTGAAAAACCAACACAGATTGGTCATTTCCATTGATGAAGTGAGAGAGTTCGATAGAGATTACTGGACTGGGTTATTGGATTTCCCTGCTGACTTTTTACCAGCGGCCGAAAGAGCTTTGAGAGATACAATCTTAACTATTTACGATCCACATGACTCGAGGTTTGAACATATTGATGAGCAAACTAGTTTCTATTTGAGTTTCAAAGGTGCCTTTGGTGACCATTCGGTGTCTCCAAGAACAATTACTTCAAGCCACTTATCCAAAATGATCTCAATAGAAGGAATTGTGACAAGAGCTTCTTTGGTTCGTCCTAAGATTATAAGATCTGTTCATTATGCTGAAACTACAGGTAGATTCCACGCCAGAGAATACAGGGATCAAACAACTTCATTCGACCCAATATCTACTGCTGCTATATATCCAACTGAAGATCCAGATGGGAACAAATTGACTACTGAATACGGGTATTCAACTTATAGGGATCATCAAAAAGTCGCTGTCCAGGAAATGCCAGAAACTGCTCCAGCAGGTCAGTTACCAAGATCCATTGAAGTTGTGTTAGATGATGATTTGGTGGACTTAACCAAACCCGGTGATAGAATGCAAATCGTCGGTGTATTTAGATCTTTAGGTGGTGGTCAAAATAACTCTTCTTCATTCAAGACTGTCTTATTGGCCAATTCTGTCTATCCTTTACATGCTAGATCCACAGGTGTCTCTCAACAAGAGAAAATTACGGATTCTGATATTAGAAATATCAATAAGATATCAAAGGACAAGAACGTTTTTGATATTATGTCTCAATCATTAGCTCCTTCAATCTACGGGTTTGACTATATCAAGAAAGCTGTTTTACTTATGATGTTGGGCGGGGTAGAGAAAAATTTAGATAATGGTACACATTTAAGAGGGGACATAAACATCTTGATGGTTGGTGATCCGTCCACAGCTAAATCCCAGATCTTGAGATTCGTCTTGAATACTGCTTCTTTAGCTATTGCTACAACAGGTAGAGGTTCCTCTGGTGTTGGTTTAACTGCTGCTGTTACCACCGATAAGGAAACTGGAGAAAGAAGATTGGAAGCTGGTGCGATGGTGTTAGCTGATAGAGGGATTGTTTGTATTGATGAATTTGATAAGATGTCAGACGTTGATCGTGTTGCTATCCATGAAGTTATGGAACAACAAACTGTCACAATTGCAAAAGCTGGAATTCATACTTCATTGAACGCTCGTTGTTCTGTTATCGCTGCTGCTAATCCGGTGTTTGGTCAATACGATATCCACAAAGATCCTCATAAAAATATTGCTTTACCAGATTCATTATTATCTCGTTTTGATTTATTATTTGTTGTTACTGATGATGTCTCTGATCAAAGAGATAGACAAATCTCTGAACATGTGTTGAGAATGCATCGTTTCATACCACCTGGTTACGCTGAAGGTGAGCCAATTAGAGAGAAGAGTAATATATCATTAGCTGTCGGCGATGATGCTACTAATGAAGCTGAGGAGTTGGATCAACCAATTTTCGAGAAATTCAATGCGTTGTTGCATGCTGGTGCTTTAGAGTCACATCAAAGAAGAAACACAAGAGGTAGCAAGAGTAAGACTCCCAAGATTTTGTCTATTCCTTTCATCAAGAAATATATCCAATATGCCAAACAACGTGTTAAGCCAATTTTGTCTAAAGAAGCTTCCGATTATATTGTCACCACATACGCTGGATTGAGAAATGATTTGATTGATAATAACCAAAGACACACAGCTCCAATAACGGCACGTACATTGGAAACATTGATTCGTTTAGCTACAGCTCATGCCAAAGTTAGATTAAGTAAAAGAATTGAAGTTCAAGATACAAAAGTCGCTGAAGAAATGTTGAGATTTGCGTTATTCAAAGAAGTAGCTTCTAAAAAGAAAAATAAAAAACAAAAGACTGGACCTTCTGAGGATCAAGAGGAAGATTCTGATGTTGAAACTGTGGATGCTCAAGCTAGAGATGTTGAATCTGAGACTGAATCTGAATCTGAATACCATCCAAGAGCCTCAACGAGTAGAAGAAATCCAATGACAACACAAGTATCATCTCCACAAAACTATGAGGAAGATGAAGGAGAAGCCACATTGATGGGCTCATTACAAATCTCAGATACTATCGCTGATGATCCCCAACAACCAATACACCAACCTACAAGTCAGCCATTGAGTTCACGTATCCAACCTGCTACTGGTGGCCATATTTCGAATGATAGGGCTAATACTTTGGCTCGTATTGTTGCCAACTTGATGAACCATTCTGATTTGTTTGAAGAAGAGTGTTGTGCTATTCCATTATTGATTGAAAATATCAATTCTAAATTACCCGAAGAGGACCATTTCAGCATGGAGGAAGCGCATTCTGGGCTCACTATCATGGCTAATAAGAACCAAGTGTTTATTAGTGACGAAGGGAAGGTTTATAGGCTTTGAGATGTTGTTATGTGCTTCTGGGTTGTATTATATTCTGTTCTGCAGCCGTTTTGTAGCTGCTTTTATCCAATTTTGTTCAATTTTTTTTCTGTTTTGCTGTTTCCTTTCAGCGACTCGTCTCCGCTTGGCCAGTCCGTTTGGATGACTATGACTGTGTAATTGTAATGTGTTTTATGGGTTTATTTACACTTTGTAGCTGTCGACCACATTTCTTCTTCTAGGTTCCATCACCAATTCTGATAAGAAATCCGTGTAAATTTCAGCACAGCGCGAACACCGTGGAAAATAATCAATCTGCTTCAAGTTCTGAGATCAAAAAGCGATTTCCAACTGCCAAAGAAAAGAAAAGAAAGATTGTTCAGCAAACAACGATGTCTGAACTAGTGAACAATCCCACCATTCAGGGCGCGGAGTTGTTGGTGCCCAAGTCGTTGGTCTTCAGACCATACGTCTGGCCCTTCCTCATCATCTATCCTATCTTCCACAATATCTACTCCAACCATTACGACACCTATATCGTGGGGTCCGAGTGGACGTTTGTCTATTTAGGAACTATTATCACCTTCAATGCCTTGTTTTGGCTTATGCCTCAATGGTCCATCAAATTGGACTCCATTTTCAACTACTCTGCCGTCAGCTCCATCGATGAAGCTAGCTATATCAAAATCACTCCTGCTCCAAACTGTGGTATCGGTTCTGTTTGCAAAATCAACAGAGACCAGTACGCTGATGGTGAAAAACAAGTCAGCTTCTTGTACCAAAAGAGACGCCATGTCTTCCATGAAGATAGACAACAGTTCTCTCCTCCAGAATTTCTTGTCGATTCTCTCCCACCATTATCTACTTTCCAAAACTCAACTGGTTTAAGCGGTGATTTAGAGAAGAACTTTAGAGCTTACGGTGAAAACAAGTTTGATATTCCAATTCCAACTTTCTATGAATTGTTCAAGGAACATGCCGTTGCCCCATTTTTCGTCTTCCAAATCTTTTCTGTTGCTTTATGGTGCATGGACGAGTTCTGGTACTACTCTTTATTTACCTTGTTTATGTTGGTTTCATTCGAATGTACCACTGTTTTCCAAAGAAGATCCACTATGACTGAGTTTCAAAGTATGGGTATCAAACCATATTCAATCTTTGTTTATAGAAATAAGTCTTGGATCAAAATCGAAACTAATCAATTATTACCAGGTGATTTGGTCTCCATTACTAGAACAAGTGAAGAAAGTGCTTTACCATGTGATTTGATATTAGTCGATGGTTCCTGTATTGTCAATGAAGCCATGTTATCAGGTGAATCCACTCCATTATTAAAAGAATCTGTTAAATTAAGACCAAGTAATGAGAATTTCCAACCTGAAGGTTTCGATAAGAATTCAATCTTACATGGTGGAACTATGGCATTACAGGTTACAAAACCAGAAAACCCAATTGTTCCAATCGCTCCTGATGAAGGTGCTTTAGCCATCGTTTCCAAAACTGGGTTTGAAACTTCTCAAGGTTCATTAGTTCGTGTTATGATTTTTTCAAGTGAAAGAGTCTCTGTTGGTAATAAGGAATCCTTATACTTTATTTTATTCTTATTGGTTTTCGCTATCATTGCCTCTTGGTATGTTTGGGTTGAAGGTACCAAGATGGGACGTATCCAATCTAAATTGATTTTGGATTGTATCTTAGTCATTACATCTGTTGTTCCACCTGAATTACCAATGGAATTAACCATGGCTGTTAATTCTTCCTTGGCTGCGTTATCCAAATACTATATCTACTGTACTGAGCCTTTCAGAATTCCATTAGCTGGTAGAATCGATGTTTGTTGTTTTGATAAAACTGGTACTTTAACTGGTGAAGATTTAGTCTTTGAAGGTTTAGCTGGGTTCAATTCTTCTGATATTCGTCATTTAACTACTTGTGGAGAAGCTCCAGCTGTCACTAGTTTCGTCTTGGGTTCCGCTCATGCTTTGGTTAAATTGGATGACGGTGAAGTTGTTGGTGATCCAATGGAACAAGCTACTTTAAAAGCTGCTCATTGGTCTGTCGGTGAAAAAGATACTGTCGAAAGACCTAAATCTGATGGAAGTGGTAAGATGGAAAAAATCAAAATTTTACGTCGTTTCCAATTCTCTTCTGCTTTGAAGAGATCTTCATCAATTTCTACTCATAATGGTAAAACTTTAGTTTCTGCTAAAGGTGCTCCTGAAACTATCCGTTCAATGCTTGTTGATGTCCCTGAAAATTATGAAGAAATCTATAAATCATTCACTCGTTCTGGTTCCCGTGTCTTGGGTTTAGCTTATAAATATTTAGAAGATAATATTTCATCAACTAGAGTCAACAAAATCACTAGACAAGACGTTGAATCTAAATTGATCTTTGCCGGGTTTATCGTTTTCCACTGTCCATTGAAAGATGATGCTATTGAAACTATTAAGATGTTGAATGAATCTTCTCATCGTTGTGTTATGATTACGGGTGACAATCCATTAACTGCTTGTCATGTTGCTAAGGAAGTTGAAATCTTGAGTAAAGAAGTGTTGATATTAGATGCTCCAGAAGAACATCATGGTGATCATGAGTTAGTTTGGAGAAACGTTGACGAAACAAAAATCATCCCATTTAGCTCATCTGAAAAATTTGATCTTGAATTATTTAAGAATAATGATGTTTGTATTACAGGTTATGCATTAGCTAAACTTGTTGATCATGAACAAATCTTAGATTTATTGAAACACACTTGGGTTTATGCTAGAGTCTCTCCTGCGCAAAAAGAATACATCTTAACATCTTTAAAGGATGCTGGTTATAATACTTTAATGTGTGGTGATGGTACTAATGATGTCGGTGCTTTGAAACAAGCCCACATTGGTGTTGCTTTATTAAATGGTACTGAGGATGGTTTGAAAAAACTTGCTGAAAACAGAAAATTGGAAGCTATTCAAAAGATGTATGAAAAAAATGTTGCTCTTTTTGCTCGTTGGGGTAAACCAGCTCCACCATGTCCTCCATTGATTGCTCATCTATACCCACCAGGACCATCTAATCCTAAATACTTGGAAGCTATGTCAAAGCGCGGTGTTACCATTACTCCAGAAATGAAACAATTAGTTGAATCTGCTAACAAATTACAAAATACCACTACCGCTGCCGTTGATAACAGTTCTGCTCTTGCTGATAAATTCTTGGGTGCACTTAATGAAGTTGAAGATGATATGGAAGCACCTACTTTGAAATTAGGTGATGCTTCTGTTGCTGCTCCATTTACTTCTAAATTAACCAATGTTGCTACTGTCACTAATATTATCCGTCAAGGTCGTTGTGCATTAGTCTCTACTATTCAAATGTACAAGATTTTAGCATTGAATTGTTTAATTTCTGCTTATTCATTATCAGTTATTTATTTAGCTGGTATTAAATTTGGTGATGGTCAGGCAACTGTTTCAGGTATGTTGATTTCAGTTTGTTTCCTTTCTATTTCTCGTGGTAAGCCAATTGAAAAATTATCAAAGGAAAGACCACCCCCAGGTATTTTCAATATTTATATTATGGGATCCATTTTAGGTCAATTTGCTGTTCACATTATTACATTGATTTATATCACTAGAGAAATCTATATTTTGGAACCAAGAGAACCTCAAGTTGATTTAGAGAAAGAATTCACTCCATCTTTGTTAAACACTGGTATTTTCCTTTTACAATTGGCTCAACAAGTTTCAACCTTTGCTGTTAATTATCAAGGATTACCATTTAGAGAAAGTATCAAGGATAATAAAGGTATGTATTATGGATTATTGGGTGTCGCCTTTTTAGCATTATCAGGATCAACAGAATTTATTCCAGAAATCAACGAAGCTATGAAATTTGTTCCTATGTCTGATATATTCAAAATCAAGTTGACTAGTTGTATTATATTGGATTTGGGTGTCACTTGGATCATTGAAATTGTGTTGAAATATTTCTTTATGGATTCAAAAGCTGCTGATATTGCATTGAGAGAATAGTTTTATTAAACATATACAAAGAATGATAAAACGAGTCGGCATTCATCCGTTTATACTAGCAACTTTAATAAACTGATTACATGTAAAATTATTATTGAAACATTCATTTAAGTAGTTTTAAATCACTTGTTCTATTAAGTGCACTAATTTTAACACCTTGTAACCCACTGTTATCCAACAATTGTATATTTTTAACTCTATTAGTGATCTCCACGATTATATCTTTAGCTTCAGCTTCACTTATTGGATAATCCAAACTATCCTGAACAATCTCGCATAACTTGTGCATCGAAAAGGATTTATATTCGTTCGGGTTCAAGCCTATAACTTGTTGGAATATCACATTATATATGGGTTCAAGTTTCCCGTTGATGTAACTTTCATATTTCATTTCTGGAGTAACTAATTCATTCTCAGACTTTCTTTGTTGCTCTTTCAATTTGATTCGTTCCAAGATTGATAAACCTTTATTTTTTTCCATTTCAGTGTGCTCATCTTTTGGTTTAAATAGAAATTTTGAAGAATCATTCCTGAGTAGTTTTGATGGAGATTTCTTTGGTGAGAGTTTGGTGATCTTCGAAGGTGAAGGTACTGTTATCTTGGTACGATCAGCTTTTGCATTTGAGTTTTTGATAAGCGAATGAATATCAGCTTGCGGAATCTCATCCAGTTCCAGATTTAGTGTGTACCAATGATCTAATTTTTCAGTGAATTCCAGTTTTCTTTTCGCCAAATGTTTGTGGAAATGGTACTTGTACGCCTGTGGGATCTGAATACAGTAAAGCTCATTCTTGTCACTCTCACTGAACTCATAACAGTCTGGATAGAGATATGCAATTTGTAAGATGTGATCCAGTTTAATGGTTCTTCTGGTGATAGAGATGACCTGACTCAATACAAAAGGAATCTCAGGATGGTTTGTGTGGTTTGAGTAGTAGATATTGAGCACATTGTCAATGGTGGCAAAAAAGCGTATTAGAAGATTGCGCTTGTCTTCTTGAGATGGCTCAACTGAAGCCATTGGATGGATATTGTTTGGTGATCTATATATTTTCCACTTTTAATTTATACCGGTTTTTACGTGTTGCACAATTTGAATATTCAATTATTCTGGCTCGCTATAACAAAACAAATCAGGAAAATAGACCCAAGTATGTAGATATGATTGACTGAGTATGAAGTGTATAATGCCTTCACATCATAACTAGTGGTACGCCATCTGAATGGCACATAATCGTCCTGCAATGCGAATTTGTTTTACTAGTATATAAATAACCGTCAAAAGTCCTGCATATAAAAATCCGTGATAGTTTAGTGGCTAGAATTACCGCTTGTCGCGTGGTAGACCGGGGTTCAATTCCCCGTCGCGGAGATTTTTTATTTTTATTATATTTATTTTTATTTTTGTCAATTTCCGAATTCGGTCAAATCGATGTGTCCCCGGCGGCATTTTTCTCAATTTCAAAAATGTCTTGATTAAAAATCACGACATTTTCAAAAGGAGACTTTCAACAACAGAAGCACTCTGCAACGATCCCCAGATCAGATTGCTAAAAGATGGAACACTTTCTACAATCTCTCAACAATATCCAGGCAAACTACCATAAGGAGATTAAAGATGATATCGTGGGAATCAAGACATATCTTGTCCAGCAATCCAATAAGATTGACCTTTTAACTAAATTGGTTCAAGAGTTATTGCAAAAGCTGCAAAATCAAATTCAACCTCAATCCAAGCTGCAGTCGAATCAATCAAATCAGTCAAAAATTCAGAACCAAACACAAAACATTCAAAAGAAACAAGCTTCCCAAGCAGCTATGTATCAGGATTTGAATAATATTTCCAATTCTTTGAATCTCAATGGGACTGTTGAAAAACAAACGCCAATGAATATACAGTCAAACAGTCTCTCAAGATCTTCGAGACAAAGACCGTCAGTTGCAGTACACCAAAGGAAAAGTAACGAGATCAACCAGAGAATGAATCAGCAATTGAGTCAACAACTAAATCAACAGATGAATCATCAGTCTAATAATCAAACAATGGTTTCTCAATTCCAAAATTCATTGAGTAATCATGGTGGATCAAATTCTCAATTGAGTGAAACATTCTCTAACAACTTGATGAATATTGGTGATAAGCAAGTTTCCTCTAATCAAGTTCAAAATCAGGTACTTCAAGCTCAAGCTCAAGTGCAAAGTCAAAACCAAGGTCCAGGTCCAGGTCAAAATCAAATAACAAATCAAGGTCAATCTCAAAATCAATCAAACGCTCAAACACAAACTATAAGTCAAGCGCAACAGCTTCAAAATAGAATATCACAGAACCAACAACATAGCGGACATGGACAGCCTCAATTACAAATGCAAGTTCCATCCCAGATTCAATCACAATTACCTAATGATGAGAATCTTAATTCCTCGGATCAGTTATCGTTCAATAATACAAACCCGTTATCAAGTTATATAGATCCAGTACCGTTACCTGCCATTCCAAGAAAGTTCGTATTAGACTCATCCTTGAACAAGCAGTTACCGCCCACCAAGAAACCAAGAATAGTTTATAATTTCTTGTCTAATCCTACATCAGTTAAAGAGATTTATGAAGAGTTTGTCCATGGATACAATGGACAAACACCACTTAGCGAGATGGATTACAAGTATGGTAAATCATGGAGAGGTAATAGTAGATCCAAAGAATCAAAAAGGTTCCAGAGAAGAAAAAGAGTATGTGATCTAGTTAATAATGGATTGAAGAAAGGGTTAGATTTAGAGAAAGTTATTGAATTGATTGAGAATTTCAGAGGTGAGAAATCGTTAACTTGGATAATGAATGGTAATTTCCCGCCTGAATTAGCTGAGGATGTGAAATGATGTAAAATATCGTATTTTGGAGGTTGTTGCAAATTTATTAAAAGTGTTGCTTCAAATGTTAATGCAAATATTACAAATAAGTGGGGTACTGAGGTTTGCTTGTTCATATAATATTCTATTTGGTTGCCTGGTGGTTTTACATGGTAATGGGGTTTATATTTATTGTCTATGTTCTATCGCTATTGATTTTGTATTTGTATTTGTGCCTTTTTTTTTTTTTTCAAACATAAATAAAGTTTATTAATTTAGATGGAAAAGATCATAATGATTATAATTTAATCATTATGATGTTGAAAAACCACCAATTATATAAAATATAAACAAATATAAACAAAAATAGATAAATATTAAATCATCCCAATCTTATCAAAGATATCTCAGGATAATTTATAAATATTGATAATAGCAAATATCCTTATAATTCATTATTCTTTTCCAATACGACATGTACCCAGTTTCTCTAGTAGTCCTCACTCTCCTCAACTACTTCCAATGGGGAATACCGTCGCTTTTTCCAAGTATAAACCGTTGCTAATATGTACCAGTCGTATTGGTGGAGTATATTTGAGTGAATGCAACATATCATTTCTTTTAAATCAGTGCTGTGGAATTTATATTGCCAAATTTTCTTAGAGACCTTGCAGTCAATAAACATTTTATCATTTGATGACGTAACTTCATATTCTTCAAAGCACATAACACAGCGATTATCTGGTAAATTTGTATTTGGATACTTATCCATTGGTCTATGGTATATCAAATGATTAAAGTAACCGAAATTAAACCTTTGTAGGCCTTCTAAAATTCCAGGAGCTTTAGCATTTTTCTTCTTTATCCTTCTCCAGAAACTTTTCCAGTCTTCTCTCGATAAATAGGGAAAAATATTTGCCCAATGATTAGGTATTAACCTTCTGGTTTCCATATTTTTTGATTAATTTTTTATTAGAATGCTTGAACGATTCTAAAGATATCGGTTTCGATTGAATATCAAGAATTTCTTGTTCAACTCGCTCCTTCCGAAACGGTTTCAAAATTTCTTCATTATATCGAATTAACTGAATATTTCTTTTTTCCACTGGACTGGTTAACTTGGACCATGCTATCAAGCTCAGTCTCAATTCCTGAGTGAATCCTCTATACCTTTCAATTTCATAGTTTATATCTATATTTTCAAATTCATAATGAAATAGAAGCATATACCAAGGTATGATATACAATATACTTAGTTCTGATTTGGCATTATGAATTGGATAGAGAACAAATTCAAAATTTTTGTCATTTCCTAAAAATAAATTATTATAGCACATATCAGAATTCAGAACAGTTGTTTAGGTTTACCATGTTTGGCTCGTTGGCCTTGTAATTGATTATCTATATTCATTAATCCAAAACCTCCCGACACTAAAGAAACTTTCAATCGGTCTAAACTTACCTCTTTGATTTGTTTCTTGATAAATTTATCAAACTTTTTAATTTCATGTTGAGGAATGTTGAATATTGGATCTCTATAGTATAATCTTGATATAATATATATACTTATACCAACAGTTCGCATGGTAATTGGTAAGTTCACCATCGTAGGAGTTTGGATATATCTTCCTAGATTTTGTACTATCTCATCCCATTTGATACCTTGTATGTCAATACCTAAGTATTTCGTTGGATCATTCATAGACTTGATCTGGTATTTCATATCAGGTAAGCTAATTTGATTGATATTTTGGCGGAATAGTATTGATTTGTCTTCATTTATTTTGCTTCCAGAATAGTCACAAAAATTTTTTATAATATTTTGGACCAACAATAAATCACTCTCATCACGAAGAAACACCACAGATCCTTTGAAAGCTGTCTCAAATTGGATGCCCTTTATCTTTTGTTTTATTTCAGCTAATAAGACGTTAATACTAATATTAAAAAGAAGCGGACTCAAAGGGCTTCCTTGAGGAATCCCAAATTTTAACTGAAACCTGCTGCCGGTATAATTATTAATTTTAACATAAGCTGTCTGTCTGGTTATCAAACTCTTAATTATATTAATCATATGAGGACCAAAATTGTGCCTTTCCAACACTTTATGAATAAAATCATGATTTACACTCTCAATATCCTTTTATGAACTGCACTTGCGATAATTTTGTATGAGGTGTTCAATGGTGAAATGGGTCTGAAATCCTTTATCGAGGACTGACTGTGGGGTGAACGATGATTTTGGTATGAACTTTATTATGGTATTCAGCATTGAAACAGGTCTATTGAACACCTCATACAAAATTATCGCAAGTGCAGTTCATAAAAGGATATTGAAAGTAATTGACAAAATCATCATAGAAGAACACAACTTAACTTTTCATCTAACTTTTGTGGAAAAAGTAAGAACATTCTAGAATTCCGGTTTCGGACTATCGGCCAGCCGGCTTCAAGTTAACTTACAATATCCGGGTAACTTTTTCTTGTTGTAAAATATTATTTTTCACTATTTGGAAATAATGGTTAGGAGCCAGGGTCACCGATTTTCTAGAATTTTCAATTTTTCATTGAAATATTTAAAAGTTGTTTGCCGTCGAGTTTTTTCTCAAAGGTATCATTCTCCTTCTTGTGTACAAATCATTTATTTCTTGTATATATAATTGAATAATTTGAAAAATGTTAGCAAATCAAACTGTTGCCCGTAACGTATGTGTCTCTTATTACCACTTAGCTAGAGCTTTCCATGCTTTAGATTGAATGGATTTTCTTCTGCAAGAAAATAGCAGTTTTATGACATCCAAGAAATATTTGAAAATCATGAAATAGTCATTTTTTGAAGGTCTGTTTTCTTTCAGAATCAAATACTAACGTATCAACAGGTCACTCGTCGTTTACCTACTTTGACCCGTTTCAACTCCAATGCTAAAGTTCAAGGTCAAGTTATCGGTATCGATTTAGGTACTACCAACTCTGCCGTTGCTGTCATGGAAGGTAAAGTCCCAAAGATTATTGAAAATTCTGAAGGTGCTAGAACTACTCCATCAGTTGTTGCTTTCACCAAAGACAACGAGAGAGTTGTTGGTATTCCAGCTAAACGTCAAGCTGTTGTTAACCCAGAAAATACTTTGTTCGCCACTAAACGTTTGATTGGTCGTCGTTTCGATGATATTGAAGTTCAAAAAGATATCAAACAAGTTCCATACAAAATCGTTAAACACACCAACGGTGATGCTTGGTTGGAAGCTAGAGGTCAAAGATATTCTCCATCCCAAATTGGTGGTTTCATTTTAAACAAAATGAAGGAAACTGCTGAAGGTTACTTATCAAAAACCGTTAAAAACGCTGTTGTTACTGTTCCAGCTTATTTCAATGATGCTCAACGTCAAGCTACTAAAGATGCCGGTCAAATTGTTGGTTTAAACGTTTTACGTGTTGTTAACGAACCAACTGCCGCTGCTTTAGCTTATGGTTTGGAAAAATCAGGTTCAAGTGTTGTTGCTGTCTTCGATTTAGGTGGTGGTACCTTCGATATCTCAATCTTAGAAATTGATAACGGTGTCTTTGAAGTCAAATCTACTAATGGTGATACCCATTTAGGTGGTGAAGATTTCGATATTGTCTTAGTTAGACACTTGGTTGAAGAATTCAAAAAAGAAACAGGTATTAACTTAGAAAATGACCGTATGGCTATCCAACGTATCAGAGAAGCTGCTGAAAAGGCCAAGATTGAATTATCTTCAACCATCTCAACTGAAATCAACTTGCCATTTATTACCGCTGATGCCTCTGGTCCAAAACATATCAACTCTAAACTCACTAGAGCTCAACTTGAATCCTTAGTTGAACCATTAATCAAAAAGACTATTGAACCAGTCAAGAAAGCTTTGAAAGATGCTTCATTCTCCACTTCAGATATCTCAGAAGTTATCTTGGTTGGTGGTATGACCCGTATGCCAAAGGTTGTTGAAACCGTTAAATCATTATTCGGTAAGGAACCATCCAAGGCTGTTAACCCAGATGAAGCTGTTGCCATTGGTGCTGCCATTCAAGGTGCTGTCTTATCCGGTGAAGTTAAAGATGTCTTATTATTAGATGTTACTCCATTATCCTTAGGTATTGAAACTTTAGGTGGTGTTTTCACTAGATTAATTCCAAGAAACACTACTATCCCAACCAAAAAATCACAAATCTTCTCCACTGCTTCAGCTGGTCAAACCTCTGTTGAAATCCGTGTTTTCCAAGGTGAACGTGAATTAGTCCGTGACAACAAATTGATTGGTAACTTTACTTTATCTGGTATTCCACCAGCTGCTAAAGGTATTCCTCAAATTGAAGTTTCCTTCGATATTGATGCTGATGGGATCATCAACGTTTCTGCTCGTGATAAGGCTTCCAACAAAGATAACTCTATTACCGTTGCTGGTTCATCTGGTTTATCTGATGCCGAAATTGAAAAGATGGTTTCAGATGCTGAAAAATTTGCTGAATCTGATAAAGCTAAGAGAGAATCTGTTGAAGCTGCTAACAAAGCTGATCAATTGTGTAATGATACTGAAAACTCAATCGCTGAACATAAAGATAAATTAGAGGCTGCTGATGTTGAAAAACTTCAAAAAATCATCACTGAAATCAGAGAATTAGTCGTTAAAGCTCAAACTGCTGAAGAAATTGATCCTGCTGAATTAAAGACCAAACATGAGGAATTACAAGCTGAATCAATAAAAGCTTTTGAAAAGTTACATAAAAACGCTTCTGCTGGTGAATCTTCTGGTCCAACTGAAGAAGAACCAAAGAAATAAGTGTGATTTCGAGTAAGGTGTCTCTGATTTGCGTCTTGTATATAGTTGAAGAATATGAATCTTTCAGATTGTTAATTTTTACTTTTCGCTTTTGTGTAGTTCCAGCAAGAAATCAAAAAATCAAAAAAAAAAAACGAAATATCGAAATTATCGAAAACTATATAAAGAGTAGAATCCGCATTTTTTTTCTATTTTGCTTTGATTGTTTTTTCCTTTATCCAGATTTTGTCTCCTTTTGCAAGAAGTTCCCAATGAGAATCATTTACTAACATCATAACAGTCCCCTTGTATATTAAGCATGATCAATTATCAAATTTAGGTTCTTTTCGTTTAGCCGCTAGCTCATTTTTTGTGTATAATTTACTGTGATATATATCTATTGATATTACTTACTTTTAGCATTCCACAAACATTGTACGCAGCCCCGTTAAAAGTGGCGGCGTTATAGTTTCATTAAGATTTGTTTGTCAGCTAGCTGATCCATGGTTACACTATATCAGTTTTTTTGTCTCATTGCATGGTTGTGTTTTTATTTATTCATGTTTATAATACACAGCTTGATTATTTGTTCCTAAATCAGCAGTTCCAAGGTCATAAACTCAACAGGCCAATTCAAATGAGATCAGTGATAATGTGTTAATTCAATTGAATTCAAATTACAGCTTACGTATACGTTGGTTATCAAAATGAAAGTTCTTGTATTATAAAGAGAAATTCAACCATATCAAAGACATTTCATAGTCATTGACTTCGATATAATGTGCTCAAAACCTACTGAAGTCTGATTCTATACTATTTAAAACTTGTTCCACACCAGCTTGTTTATAATCCAATATTAGCTTTATGTCGAACCATCAACTGACAATTTTATTGATTCTTGATCTTTATAGATTTATTTTTTTGCATCATTTTTATATTTTCAAATATTCAATACCCACCACACTGAGGTTTGTTCCTTTTTAAATGGTCATAATTTTCAAGACAGTCAAAGGCATTATAACTTATCCTGATCAGATAAGTCAATTTTTGTTCCACAAATCATATTACATTCTTGTTATAGCATTTTCTTTTTTTTTTGGTATGTTCTACCCTTTACTTGAACTATTCAAGACTTCTTTAGGATTCAAAATCATCGATGATGTTTAATGTTATATAATATATAGTTATAATTTACACTGTACACATACATGTTTTCGCTTGCTTTATAAATGTCAATATATATTGTAATCATGCAGCTTTAATTCCAACTAGTTATAAATATTTGAGTTTCTATTTAATGTCAGCTGAATTTCTACAAATCGTATAGCTAGCGTGCAAATTATAAATGTCGAAAATATATATGCAATTTATATTGAATAACAATTATAATGCAATAGGTCGATTTTTCTAGTTAAAACAAACGTCAGCAACTTTAAAATAGACTCTGGATACCAAATCTGTACGTCTAGGATGCAAAGCTTCTTCTTCAAGATCTCTAATCTCTTCTTGATCAATAGCGTCCTTCCCAGTAATCAAATCGGCTTCCAAATTAGTTCTGATCTTAGTTCTCTTTATCAACTTCCAACCAAAATACAAGATAACAAAGAACACAGGAGCAAAATAAGAAGTGAATAAATTAGCCACTGAAAACTGACCTGGGAAAAAAATCCAAAACCCATTGAAGAACAATACTAAGCAAACTAAACCACACCCCACGTAGGAGATATAAGGTTGTAAATTGAAAGGAGCCGTATAGTATAATTGATCATTAGTGAACCCTTGAGCTTTAAAAGATGCGGTGAATTTGAAATAACATAAGTATATCACAAGATAAGTGCATAAGAGACCCGTAGTGGCTAAATTGACAAACCAATTGAAGACAGTTGCTGTTGAATTTGAAACTGATAAGAATGATAAACACGCGATGGCAATTGAGAAAACAACAGCATAGATGGGAGCACCATTTTTCAAGCATTTTGCAAATATCCTTGGGACGTAACCAGCTAACGCTGATGAGTATAGGGTTCTTGTTGAAGAATATACAAATCCGTTCCCACAAGACCAAGCAGCAGTCATCACCACGGCGTTAACTAAGGAATCAAGACCATGAACACCAACGTTTTTAACACCTATGACCCAAGGTGAGGCAGCGGCACCTGCTTTACCATCAACAGCAGCAGCTAACAACTCAGGATTTATTGAAGAGCACAATGTATTCATGAAGAAAATCCCACCAAGATAGAAGAGATAGATACGTATGTATGCTCTTTTTCCTGCCATAGGGATGATTTTTCTTGGGTTTGATACTTCACCACTTACCATCATGAGTAAATCTGGACCACCACATGCGAAAGCAGCATAAATCAAAACATTCCAGAAGCCAAAGAATTTCCCTGTGGAGCCTGTCACTAGATATTCTCTGAATAGACCACCTTCACGCCAATGTTGAAACCCGTATGCGTTGTGCTGAGGGTTCCCACCACACATTGACATCAAACCAAAGATCATTAAGCCAACAACCAAGAGAACTTTTAGTATAGAAGAGTAAAATTCAATCTCACCATACCATTTGACACCAAAGATGTTAAATAAGAGAGTAACACCCAATCCTAATGCTATCCATGCACCAGCGTTTACTTCAGAATCCCAGAATTGTATCACGGAAGCCATCGCAACAATCTCAACACAAATGAACATGAGCGCAGTATATAAATATATGATGGATGAGGCAAAACCTAAAGCAGGATCTATCCATCTAGCAGCAAAATGAAACATTGAACCTTTGATAGGTAAATACGAACACATCTCAGCAACACACTGCATTAAACTCCAAACAACTATGAAAGCCCACATTAAAAACCCAATAAATAGCGATAGCGACCCTGAAGTCATCAACGGGCTGGACATCCCTATGAATAAACCAGTTCCTATGGATTGGCCAATGATCATGAGGCCAACGTGTCTTGAGTTTAGACCTCTTTGAGTTTGACCATATTTGGCAGGATCGTAGATATCGTTGAAATCTGTGGCTGTTGTTGTTATGTATTCTTTGTTTCCTGTGAAGATTTGGTCTGTGGATTGTTGTTCTTCCACATCGAAGGTGTGGGATTGTTTGTCTATAATTGACATGGTTTTGAAGAGCAGCTCATTTTATATTCATGGTTGGCTGGTGGATGAGCAGATGAAGTCGAATATATATATATATATATCTTCATGATGTAATATTCATTTATCTTATAACTATGTGGTGGACCATCAAGTCTTGGTATTCCGCTGACATCGTTGATAGTATCAGAAATAGTTGCACAGTTGAAGGAAAGTGTTCAGTTTATTACTGTTTGGAGATGTTCCGCACTCATCAACTGATAGTCAGTCCGGCGTATGTTTTGTGAAGGCCCGTTCCTGAAAACGATAAGAGCGTTGATATGCCGTGCAGATCTGATCTTTACGAAATTATGAGCACTTCACCTTTTAAGGGTTTTAACTTTTTTCATTTGAACCCTGAACCCTGAACAGTTGTGACTTGATGGTGAGTGAGCTCAACATGTTGATCAAGTGCCAACTACTCTTCAGTGTTCATCTTTTGTGTACACTTGTAGTGGTCGCACCGTAAATTCTGATAGCTGCTTAGGTTTGAAGCCCTGTTACCTCATCACCAAGTAAAAATATTTTTTTATGTGCAGGATATCATACTAAAAAATTAATAAACACTGGAAAAAATATGTGGAAAATACGTCAATATAAATAGAGTGTTATACAGACAATCAGTTTCCAGCACATAGCAGTAGTAGGTTCAATAGATCTCAGTTGAAGATGTCAGACAAACTCAAGTTGTACGTACCTTCAGAAACCCAGTTCTTTCAATTCAATTTTACTAACACACTTCAGTCTTGTGCTAAATCCATCTTCAGATTTGCCAAAACTTTTCAAAAAGGCAAACCAGCTAAACGCCAAAAATGGTCCATTCGAAGCTGTCTTACTTATAGGAAATGTTCAAGCCCCAGAGACAACCTACGCAGAAGATGTCACCTTAGACCAGCCGACTTTCTTCACTTATGGCTCCTCCAAAGAATCAGACTTTTCCATACTTGAACCAATCCAAAACTTGAGATGTCTAGGGGAAATGGGCGTTTATAAATTGCTGTCGGGAATCACAATAGGATACATTTCAGAGGAGACAGGTATCGATTCACTGTTGATAGAATCAACTTTCAAAGACCAGTCTATAGATATTTTGATAAGTTATCATTGGCCCGTCAAGATAGGAAACCAACAAAAGCTATCTCTTGTAAGTGACTCCAAAGTTGATGACTTGGTGAAATTAGTTAAACCAAGGTATCACTTCGCTGTGGGGACAAAGTCTGGGAGGTTCTTTGAGAATAATCCATTCAAATGGGAAAATGAAACCATAACTAGATTTATAAGTTTGGCACAGGAAGGGAATCCAAATAAAGAGAAATGGGCTTATGCTTTTAATTTACCACTTGTTAACACCATTGAAACTCCAAACAATCTTACTGAGAATCCATTTTACATTGAAGATGTGGTTGAACAACAAGAACCAGAGCCAAGTCATGGATTACCTTCAATCCCAAATACAAATAAAAGATCTCAAAAAGATGAATTCCACTCCCAACCAAGAAAGAGAAGAGTCGTATTACCAGATAAATGTTTCTTCTGTCTCTCAAACACAAACTTGGAAACTCACATGATTATATCCATTGGCGATCATTGCTATTTAACAATTGCCAAGGGTCCATTAACAAAACCCAAAGATGAGATGTTATTCTCAGGACATGCTATCATCATACCTATAGCACATATCCCAACCCCAAGATTGACCGAGACCTCAGAGTCCACCACAGATAAAATAGATATTCTCAAGACTCCATTGATGAGAGAAGTAATGAAATATCAAATATCGTTAATAAAAATGTTTAAGAATTATTTCAATTCAAGTTTGGTTTTCTTTGAGATCAACCAGGCTTCGTCAGTACATTACCATATTCAATCCCTTCCAATAATGACTGAATTATTAGAAAATTTTGATGTTTTCTTACAGAAACAAGTTAAATTGAATAATGAAAAATACGATAGAAATCAAAAATTAAATTTCTTGAAAATTGAGTCCATTTCAGATGAAGATATGGCCAGTATGAATAAGATAAGAAATAGTTCAGACCATATATTGTTAACCATTGCGTATTCGATTGAAAAACAAGTTTATTACATTTGTGAATTGAACAATGAAGCTCCTGTTGATTTACAATTCCCAAGAAGAGTATTTGCACATGTCTTAAAGACTCCAAAGAGAACGTATTGGGAGAAATGTTCCCAATCGAAACAAAGAGAGAGTAAAGAGTGTGAGTTGTTTAAAGAATCATTTAAAGAGTTTGATTTCACTATTAAACAATAATTAATTGTATTGAAAAAATTGAAGAATTGATTATTTTGTAGACAAAATTTGAAAATGTCTCTTCCATGTCGCAATTTGCAAAGAAAAAGCGGTTGTCTCCGAAATGTCGTCCTCATTCCCTGATTGGGACGAAAATTGAAAATTCACGAGATTTGTTGCAACTTTATTTAATTTTTGTGGCTTTAGATCAATATTGATTTTCCATATAAAAAGGGTTCAGTGTTATAATTTATGTGTTTTATTATGCTGAATATTCCTCAATATTCGTTAATTCTGGGATAATGACAAGTACATCTGAGAAGAAACAACCAAATTTCTTAATCATCGTTGCGGATGATTTGGGTTTCACTGATTTAAATGCATTCGGTGGTGAGATCAATACTCCAAACTTAACAAAATTATCCCAAAATGGGATCAGATTCACTGATTTCCATACTGCTTCAGCGTGCTCACCTACAAGATCAATGTTGCTATCAGGTACAGATAATCATATCGCAGGATTGGGCCAAATGGCTGAATTTGCAAGAAATTTTCCAGATAAATTTGGTGGTAAGCCTGGGTATGAAGGCTATTTGAATGATAGGGTCGCAGCTCTTCCTGAAATATTGAATGATAATGGCTATTATACTTTCATTTCTGGGAAATGGCATTTAGGTTTATTACCAGAGTATTGGCCAAACAAGAGAGGTTTTGAAAAATCTTTTACATTATTACCTGGTGCTGGGAACCATTACAAATATGCTCCAAAAGATACTGAGAATAACCAACCTTTGAAATTCATGCCCTTGTTATACGTTGAAGATGATAAGCAATTAGATGCGGAATCTTACTTACCAGATGATTTCTACAGTACTGATTTCTTCACTGCAAAAGGATTGGAATTTTTGCAAAATGACGAGTTACGTAAAGATAGACCTTTCTTTGGTTGTTTAACTTATACAGCTCCACACTGGCCATACCAAGCACCTGAATCAATAATCCAAAAATATAAAGGTTTGTATGATAACGGGCCAGAAGAATTGAGAAGGAAAAGGTTGGAAAGTGCATTAGCTAAAGGAATCATCCCAGAAGGGATCACTCCACATCAAGTTGAAACCCAGAGAGATAAATCATGGAGTGAATTAACGTCCGATGAGCAAAAAATTGAAAGCAGGATTATGGAGACTTATGCAGCTATGGTTGAAATCTTGGATACTAATATAGGTAAAGTTATTGATCATTTAGACAAGACAAATGAATTAGAAAATACTTTTATACTATTCATGTCTGATAATGGCGCTGAGGGAATGATGATGGAAGCATTGCCCTTATCATCTGTGAAAATTGAAGAAACAGTTTCAAAATACTATGATAACTCATATGAGAATATTGGGAAATTCAACTCTTTTGTTTGGTATTCTGACCAATGGGCTCAGGCTGCTACTGCTCCTTCTTATATGTACAAGATGTGGGCCTCTGAAGGTGGGATCCGATGTCCTTTAATCTTGCATTATCCTCCATTATTTCAAACTAAACGTGAAGGTGAAGTGTTAAATGGGTTCTCCACAGTTATGGATATATTACCTACTGTCTTGCATTTAGCTGGTGTCCAACATCCAGGTAAAGTATTCAGAGGCAGACCTGTTGTTGAACCAAGAGGTAAATCTTGGGTTCCATATTTGTCAAAACAAGCAGCAGCAATTCACTCTGAAGAGACTGTCACAGGCTGGGAGTTATTTGGCCAGCAGGCTATTAGGAAAGGTGGGTTCAAAGCATTGTATATCCCTAAACCATTTGGTCCTGGAAGATGGCAATTATTCAATATTCGTGAGGATCCTGGTGAGACTACTGATTTGAGTGAAACTAATTCGGAGAAATTGAATGAGTTGTTGGATCATTGGACTGATTATGTTGCAGAGACTGGGTTGATTGAGTTCGGTGAGGAATTTGATGAAGATAGAGCAAAGTATGAAAGATCTGTGTTGTACGATTAGTCGATTATAGATTAATCGTTTAGATTATTTCCTAATCTCGGCTTTAAGATGATAGATATACTTATATAAGTTAGCCATATTTTATGACGATTCATGTAGATCGTGAATTAATTCACCAGCTTCATTAAGTATATGACACCTACTTTTTCTGAGTGATATACTCTAGTTAGACTATAATTAATACAACTCATAAACAATATATTTTATTACTTTTAATAAGTATATAAACACTTTTTAATACATAGTTTGTAGTCCAACTTGACGTAGTACAACAATAAACTTTATAAAGAATATCTAAAGTTTGGATTTTCTTTATCAGTCAAATCAGCAAATTCAACATTTTCAATCTTATCAAACTCATTCTCATAACTATTAGCAGCCACCGAATCCCTTTGTTTATTTCTCTGCCAATAAATGAAATATATAACACATAAAGTAATCAAGGCAACAATATAACAAACAACAATAGCAACTTTTGCACCATTATAATCTGGAGCTTGTTTAGCGATAAAAGTTTGCGGACCAATAACGTTCCCGACACAGTACCCAATTAAGATAATGGCATTAACTGTAACTTTCTTGGTATGGCCCGCAACGTTTGAGGCAACACATGATAACACACAGATGAATCCAAGAGGACCAAGACCAAAGACGTAGTATCCAGCTAACCTTGCCTTGGAATTATGAGCAAAGGCTAGTAAACAAGCTGCGATAACGACGAATGTAGATGTAAGAATAGCCCAGAGCATTCTGCTTGGGTAAAATTTGTAACAATTGGCAAATAAGATACATCCAACTAGTTCAACAGCACCAAAGGGCATGTTCATGAGTAAACTCGTGACGCTGGTGTATCCAAAATTCTCAGTTAACAAGATAGATGAAAAATTCGTGATCCCACCATTTGGGATATCTGAAGCCAAAGCGAATAAGAATAATAACCAAGTTTGAACGTCTAACAAAGCTTCAATGAATTGATTTTTCTTGAAATGCTTATTACCGAAACCTTGTTGATTTGATCTGATTCTTTCAACAACTAATAATTTCTCGTTTTCTGATAAGAACCATGCATTTGATGGAGAATCTGGGATATGGATAAGGATAATGAAGCCCAAGAATATTGTTATACAACCAGTGATGATGAAGATCAATTTCCACGCATCGATAGTGTAGTCATCTTTACGGATAGCAACCCCATACGCGATAGCACCACCGAATATGGATCCCAACCCATTAAATGCGAACCAACATGCTGTTCTTAAAAATTGTTCTTCTTTTTTATACCATTGACCGGTTATAATAACGAAAGCAGGAGTAACTGCACTTTCCAAACATCCCAACAATGTCCTTAAAGTGATAAATCCAGCGTATTGTGGAACCGAATGGAGACACAAAATCATCCCCCAGAGGATAATAAAACAACTGACAGTCTTAGCAACTGGGAATCTTTGTAATAATAAAGCAGCTGGGAATTCAAATGCTAGATAGCCTAAATAAAAAGATGTCCCTGTCCATGAATACATGTTGCCCACCATGTCTAAATCAGTTCGTAAACCTAGCACTGAAGCATATGAATTTGTAGTCTTATCCATGAATTGACAGCAATATAAGAGACACATCACGGGCATCATATACATATCAATTTTCCAAAGTAGTTTCCTGTTTGTTTCTTCATTTATTACGAGACCTTCTGATTTAAGAGCGATGTTCATGGCTTCATCGACATCGCCTGTGATTTTCACTTCTTTGCCTGTATGGGGGGATATTATTGAAGTTAGGACATTGGAAGTATCTGCTCCTTTGAAGGATAAGACTGATTCTAGTCCTGTAATCGATTCTGGATTCTTTTCTGACATTGTATAGTTGCCGCCACTTTCTCAGTTGTAACTTGTTTCAACTTGAAGAGGAATCTTCAGCTTTTATATGTTGGAATATTGCTGAAGTAACATTTCATCATTCAAACGACCACTAATCAGCAACAATTTACATACAGATTAGATAACAGATAGCAAAGATCTGAAGATGAAACAGCGTATAAAGAAATTCACTGTGGACAAACTTCCACAACGAAACGATAAATCGCTTGATATGGGCCAAGATAATTAGTGGTTACTCTCCAATAAGAAATGGTGATGCCATCGACGGCGATTTCAGCCGTTTCGTATTGCGCTCGAACTTCGAACTTCGAACTTCGACCATTATCAATTATGATCTATATTTATCGTATTATCAGAATTATCATATATTATTTACAGTCAGTTTGTGATTTTGTGATAGGAAACAAAACGATGAGAGATTATTGGCCAGTCGAGATTCGAGAAGATGTCCACCAGTTGATGTCTGTGGCAGTATGTTCGACGGGGCCGCTGTATTGCAACAGTTATAATGTTATACGCGGAATTTGTGGAATTTGTTTCTTTATCGAACACGCGGAACAAGGAAGTACAACAGCCGATACCATTGAAATATTAGCTGAATATCTATGCCTATAAACTAGGACTTTTAGGACTTTTGGACAAACTTTAAAGCCCCACGCAGCCAGGCTCTTATTGACTACTTGGCATTCTCCTCTATGTCTGTTTTTTATACCTACCTTTAAAAATCTGTTTTAGTCAAGTTGAATTTTGGACCCTGTTCAATATGTTTTTTTTTTTTAAAAATACTTTTATTTTTCGAGAGGAACTTCTATATAAGCACACATCATAGTTGAAATGATGGTAGTGTGAGATTCAAGCGACCAAAAATGCAAAAACAATCTATCAGCCTATGGCTAACCTATAATTAACCCGAACTTGCCAACTCACTAAACCTCTCTTGCGTCAATAAGAATCCTTTTCTCTGTTGG
>JAJMGN010000286.1:0-52065 GCA_030575015.1 Cephaloascus albidus
ATTAAGTGTATTTAAAGGGAGAAACTTCTATATAAGCACGCATTATAAGTTAATATAATGGTAGTGTGAGATTCAAGCAGCCGAAAATGCAACAAACAATCTATCAGCTTGTGATTAACCTATAATTAACCCGAACTTGCCAACTCACTAAAACTCCCCAGGATGATTTGTAATATTTTGAAAATATTGGAGATGTTGGCCTTAAAAAAGAATATATGGGTTACCCGGAAGATTAAGACAATAAAAATTATAAAAAAATAATGACAACCACGAGATTCGAACTCGTGCCTCCGAAGAGACCAGGACCTTACCCTGGCGCCTTAGACCAACTCGGCCAGATTGTCTTTTTGTTGGAGAAAGCGCATAAAAAAATTGTCTATACCCTGTTAATTTTCAATTTTAAATGGAATCTACCTAATTCAAGCGAGATTTTAGGTGGCTAAAAAGTTTCCTCAAGATATTTATAAGATACTTCTGAAGTTCCTATATTCATCTCTCTAACATATTTATTGTCTCAAGACAGAGAATGCCAAATAATTAGTATTTCATTGTATTCATCAAACACTCAGCGTAGTTTTCAGACCGAATTTTTGAACTGTCCCATTAATTCTGCAATGATCAATCAATCTCTTATCAATATTATTTATACCCAAGTCATATCCTATCTAAGTCCCTGTTCCCAGATATAACAACCGAATATAAATACCAAATATAAATACCAATCAATCACTCAAGTCTCAAATCATATCTGTAATGACGGATTTTAAACTAACTGAAAGTCAACTTAGAACTTTTGATGAAGAAGGATGCCTCTGTATTCCAGATTTTTTGAATCCAACAGAAATCTCACAATTATTAACTCAGTCAAAAACATTGTTACAGGATTTTGATCTATCTGATCACCCGCTAACAAAATTCACAACTGGTGAGAATAATCACGTTGGTGATGATTATTTTTTCAACTCTTCAGATAAAATGTCATTTTTTTTCGATATCGATGCATTTGATTCAAATGGTGCATTGATAAAGCCAAAAGAATTGTCAATTAACAAGATTGGTCACGGTTTGCACATGAAAGATGACTTATTCTACAAAATCTCATTCGATCCAAAAGTCAAATCTATAGCTAGATCATTAAAATTCAGAGATCCAAGAATCTTACAATCAATGGTAATTTTCAAGCAACCGGTTACTGATGATTTAAAGGAAAGAGACAATGCTGTTCCGTCTCATACAGATGGCGTTTTTCTTCATACGAACCCACATTCTGCAATAGGTTTCTGGTATGCCTTGGAGGATTGTACTATTGAGAATGGGTGTCTTTCATATAACCCAGGTACTCATAAGACTTTTCCCATAACTAAGAGGTTTGTCAAAGTTGACGGTGGTGAAAAGGGAACAAACTTCATATCCGTTGAATACAATAAATCCAAACCAATTCCGCAAGACAATCCAGAAGATTATAAATTGTTACAATGTAAAGCTGGTTCATTAATCTTGATTCACAATTCGGTATTACACAAATCTGAGAAAAATTGCTCCAAAAAATCCAGATTTGCCTACGCATTCCACATCATCGATGGTGAATGTGAATATGATAATCTTAATTGGTTGCAGGTCCCTCCTTGTGTAGAAGGTGGTACTGAATTTAGCAAACTTTTTGATGAATAAATGAACGTTAAAATCCAATGTAGTACGATGTCATGATTGTATCCTTATTCGGAAGTCGATATTAGCCTGCGTTATCTAATCTCTTTCTGAGGTGATTCGAGTTCTGGAGGCAAAATCTCCTTCATATTCTTACTTTTTAATTGTGATCCGAGGCGCTCAACAACACAGAATCAGTTTAATTGATCCAAATTATACTAATTGATTGATCTTAACAAACACAGAATACACTCCCAACTTCGAGCTTTCCAATTGTCTAAAATGGTTGAAACAAGAACTGTCCCACTCAAAGAATTCGAAGAATCAATACTTGGAAGAGCTTCTACCAATGATCCAGAAAGATTTGAGAAATTATTCAATTTATTCTTCAAAGATTCTAATATCAGTAAGAGACATGCCTCAATTACTTTTCAAAACCACAAATTTTATCTCAAAGATTTAGATTCACTCCATGGAACTTTCTTAAATGGGATATTATTGGCCCCAGGCAAATTAGTTGAGCTCAATTCAGGCGACGAGCTTGGTTTGGTTAACTTAACGAACAAGAAGATTGGGTCTGATGATCAAGGTATCAAATTGGTGTATGCTATATCTTTGAATGTTGCTAATAAATCAATTGAATTGAGCAAGGTTAATGATCGCGATTTATCTTCTATTGGTAGAGAAGAAGATGAAATTGATGAGGTAAGTACTCAAAAAGAAGTTGATGGAGATGAGATCTCCGATGAACTTACCCAAGTTATGCAGTCTGATGATTCAGATCAAAATTCAAATGGTATCAACTACGATTCATCAGAATCTGATTCCTCCGCCAATAATGAGACAGATGCCAAAGTCGAACCTTCTATTCCTGTAACAATCAAAACCTACAGATCAAAGAATACCCGCGCAAGTGGATCTTCAGCTTTACCATTTACAAGAAGAAGAAACTCACAAAAGCAAGATGAATTCAAGCCATTTCTTAATTATTTAAGAAAGCAAAGGGAATATAAGAGACTGGAAAATGCTCAAACAAATTTCCCTTACAGCAATCATCCATCGATGAACTGGACTGATCCAACTGGATTTTCGAGAAAGAGAAAGTTTGAAGAAGACGTTGCTGATACCGCTCCAGCTGAAAAGGAAACCGAAGAGCTAGAATCAGAATCAGGACCAGACCAGAAGAAACAAAAAACTATTGAAGTTACTCCTAAAGCATTCGCTGCTTTTGCTGTAACAACGGCTGTGTTATCTTCCATAACTACTATCGGAATATTAGGTGCTATCGGCGGTTATTTAGCCGAATAAAACCTTCTTCATGGCACTTTTTATTTTAACTCAACTCATTTGGTTTTATTTGGTTTCAACTGTCAATTGACACAACCACGAAGATAATTGATATGAATTTCCCCTTTTTTTTTTCTAATTTAATTGATTTCACATTTATTGTGGGTCTAGTTTATGGTTGTTAATCTGGTTGGTCGGTGATTGCGGAATCTCTTTTTTTTATTTAATATGATTTTTATTCTCTTTTTCATGATCGTTGTATGCTTTTCTGCTTAGAACTTAGAAGCAAGGGCACAATATTGTAATCAATAAGATAAGCAATCAATGATAAATCACAAAATCTGAAGTGTTGCAAATGTTTTATTACTGTTTCGTAAACCGGTAATAACACGCGGGTATAATTAATTAAGTGGAAATTAATCTGAGTTTCAAAACGATTTCATGTTGATTCAAAATCGAAATTGAAACAATGCTTTGATATAAATTAGACTTAATCTACCTCAATAACGACTGAGACCCTTTAAGTTTTTCTGCTAGTTACTTTTAATCAAAACTGTACAACTTATTATAATATAATTTAAATGTCACTATTAAAAATGTCCCAAGTCGAACAAATCCCGAGAGAAAATTCAGAAGCCTATAAAAATCATGTTCGTATCAAGGATATAGTTGAACAGATAAAGAAGGAGTACCAGGAAGAAGAAGAACCCAGTCTTAAGTCTATCCTCGAAGAAGATTCTGTATCAAATAAGATCTTCACCAAAGAGCAAGAACAAGAGCAAGATCCAGATGCTACGTTGGTCGGACCAATTGAACCAAGCTACTTGAATGACACTGAAGAACTTGAATCTGAGCATTCGGTTTCACCCACCAAGAATAAAGATACTAAAGCTCAAAATGAATACGAATTATTGATAGACGCTAAGAGACAAAAATTGGAAAGTTTAAAGTTACAGTTGAATGATTTGAAACACCGTTCATATGAGCAATTGGCTGCAAAATCTGCAAAAAGTCCTAGAGTTGGTCCGAAAAGATCAAATACTTATGGAAAAATTAACGAAAGGAAATTGAAAAGTTCAAAATCTTCAGACAGAATTGATGATATTAGTGAGACCAATAAATTCAAAAGGAAAAGGACTTTCTCTGATGCAACTATAGTTGATCAAGATGGTGATACTATTATTGATGATCCTGAACATATATCTAAAGTGGAGGTGCCCCAAATAAAAAGACAAAAAACAGAGCAGATCACTGAAGACCATCTTGCAAGACAAAATGTCAAGAATATGGCGCTATGCACTTTCTTAGGAGCTACTTTTGGAAGCATTGCAACTTGTGTGCTTTTAACTATGGACAATTTTAGACCAGCTCTTAATTAGATATAGGCTACTGTTTGATGCGGCAATGATGATAATAATAATAATACGTACGATGCCCTGAGTCTCCTGATTTCTAACTTTAGTCCATTAACTTGACACTGAATTTATTTGATGTGATCGTAGACTATATATCCAGTATATCTAGATGATTTACCAATTTTTTATATCAAAACCATCTTATAATTAATGACATGCTGGATCCTGAATCCTGATTAGAACTACTGAGAAAGGTGAGGGTTCCGTCCTTCTAAAAAAAGTTTGATTTTTTTCTTTCCAAATTTAAAGTTAACAATAGAACACAATAAAATATTTATTTTACAAAACAAATGAAATGATTCACAAACGTTTCTAAACATAAATATAGGTATAGTCCGTAATCTATAGGTATCTTGGAACTTAAACAACCAAAAAAATAAAACAACAAAACATAAAATCATAAACAATAAACAATAACGGAAACAATATTCTAATAAAGAATTTTAATGCAAAACTGAATGAAATAATCATTGATATTGATATTCTCTAGCTTTCGGCTATCATATGAGCAGAGATGGATCTAATATAAGCTCTAAACTTTCTTACCCTCATATTCATATTCATCATCAAATGGTGATTTTTTAGAAGCGTTATCACTATCATTACTCAATTGAGTACTTCTATTTCCAACAATATTCTTACTTAGGACAGGGGACTGAGGTTGTTGAGACGTATCTAAATCAACATCAAATATAAAACTTCCAACGTTTGAACCATTCGAATCTCTATTCTGTGGGTTATTCAATGATAATAATGGATTTTTAAATGATTCATTTAAAGGTGAATTTTCTCTTTTGTTGTTCTCTGAATTTAATATGATTTCTCTTTGAATATATTCATTTTTATGTATTGAACCTAAATCTGAATCTGAGTCTGAATCTGAATCTGAATCCATTTCATTAATTTCTTCAATAGTATCAATAACATTTGAATCTTCATTGTTTCTATTTGAGGATGGTGATGTATTGTTTGTACTTGAAACTAATGTTGTGGCTGATACTGATTGGTTCAAGCTCGATGACCCATTAGCCACTAATCTTATAGGAATTGCACTATTATTTGCTGGCTTGTAAGCATCTTCAAATTCATCCTCCTCTTCTTCTTCTTCTTCTTCCTCTTCAATTTTATCAACGTTAACTAATTTTGGTTTTAATTTAATAGCTGTCATTGTATTACTATTACCATTTGGATTCTTTGAATAATCTGGTCCTATAATTGAAGCATTTTCAATAGTATTCATATCTGAGAAAATTGAATCGGTGTCCCCTGGAGCGTATGAGTATACAGACTTTGTATTTGCCTTTGTTGGCCTTACTGTGACACCAGGGATATAGGCAATAGGTAAGATATTTGATGCATTTGTTGTTGACACGGTTGTAGCCATTGAATTTCTGTTTCCTTGTTGATTTAAAATTGTTGGTTTGGTAAAAGAATCGTAAGAAGACAATCTTCCTGTTGTTCGAGTTGAATTATCTCTTTGACTTGGTTTATTCTCATCAGTATAGTTTTGGAATTCTTTGTCGTTTACCTCTGTCTTGATTGGTTTCTTTTTGAAAAAATACCAATATATTAAACCAGCGATTAAAACTGCTACTAAACCACCTAATACACCACCGACTATGGCGCCTATTTTATGACCATTTGAGTTCCCTGAACCTGATGAGTCCACAGTCGAGCAGTAGTAGTACGGGCATTCTGAACAAGTTTGTGTAGACATCAAACATTCTTGATCTTTGTCACACGATGGACACGATATCGAAGAGGTACACACCACACAACTATCAGTGGAAGAGGCCGGCTCCCTTTCAAATACACTTCTGGATGCTATATCTAACCGCATTCTATGATCTGTGGGCAAAGTCTATTTGGCCTTGGTTGAATATGATATGATATGAGTGTTATTCTTTTGGGAATAAAAAAGAGATTGTATTTTCTGATAATTTCTCTTTCAAAGGGATGATTTGATAGTTTGGAAGCCTGAGATTCAGAGATGAAGTATATGGATATAGTATCGACGTTGGACAACAAACCGATATGGATCAGACTGCTGACTGGACACAGAACGTGGATAGTAGTTTATTTATAAATATGAAAAGATAAAAATGAAAATAGTCAATATTTTCTATTGTATCAAAGCACAATCTGAGCTCCAGTCGATTACATTATAATCGATCAATAGATGCATAAAACGATATTGACAAGCGAAGTTTCTTTATTTATTTACACCGCCCGAACCACGCCAAAAGCGTCTATAGCCACGTCTGGCTTTACGTGGTGCTTCTCTACGCTTGAACTGTTGCAATGTAATTATTGTATCTTCACCATTGCAGCGGTCTGTTGACTCTGGAGCTCTTGAGTCTTCATGGGAATCTGTTTCATGGTGGAAACGCACATTTCATTTTTTGCAGTGTTTTTCCACATTTTCTCATGGCGCAAAATCGATCTTTTAAATGATCTAGAACGGCCCAAAAATGGAATAGATCACGTGCTGTGTTTGAAAGGAAAAAGGTGTTCTAACCGTTTTTCGTATTCAGCTAAATTACTGACACGGGATCTATTGGCAGACTGTAGTGGTTGCACAAAAATGGTTAAATGGGTGCAAATACAATCTGAGAAAACAAGTGAGATATTCACCTTTTAAATGGATTAGATTTGTTGATACTAAGTCACGCAACTCACTTTGCTTCATTATATAGATGGATATCACTCAATTTTTGCTAACAATCAAAAAATGCAAACTAAACGTTCATATGAGACTGCCAATGGCTCTGAGCAAAATTTCATACCACCAGCTATCCCAAGTCAACCCTTGAGCAATTCTAGATATCAAATCACCTCCACTCAAGAACAATTTTTAGATTCCGCACCTAACAAATTGAACACACGCAACTTTGCCAATCCAAGAGTGCCACAGCCAATCTTTCCAATACAAGGTTCCGAAACTGAAGAATTCATATTGTTAAATGGGAACTCAATGAATACTCGCCCAAATGAATATAATCTGTCTTACAACCCATACAACCCTTTCTCCATTTTTGATTCACCACATGGTCTTGATAAAGATGCACAGTTTTTTAAAAAATACATTAATGGTGAAAGCTTCTTGAACTCTGATCCACCCAAAGAGCTGCAACAATATGATAAATATAATGTTTCCTTTATTAATTCCAATGAATTACCTGATTCATACATTCATCAAACTATAACTAATCCTGCAGCTCAATCTGGTTTTAGCTCTTATAATGATACAAATCCTTCAGGTCTTTCAAATACTGGTTTTAAAAATTCAAGTACTTCAAATAATATCACAGCTTATCCAAAAGATAATAATACTCATCACTTACAAGACCCTTTCAATGGAAGCATAGATGAAGTTCAAGAAACAGGCACATCTTTATGTTTGGGTCATTCCAGTGGGTATATTAAAAGAGAACCGATTATGGATTCCGTTAATACTCCGCATATTGACCATGAGCAGTCTGCTATAGAAGAGTACATTTCAATACCTGAAGACTCGCCAGAAGAGGAATATGAATACCCCCCAGATATGCAAGATTCATTAGACATAGACATGGGTCCTGCGAATATTATTCCACGAACTCTTTTCAAAGAGAATGCGCTTCACCGCTTCTTATATCTCAACACATGGACTAGATTGATAACCGAATTGGTAAATAATTTTGAGAGATATAGCTATAAAGACCTCACCCGAATTTTCCTGGTATTTGAAAAGTGGTCTGAATTTCACCCATACGAATTGAATTTTCAGAAAGATCTATTAGATCAGTTGATCTCAACTAAACTTACTTCGCTTCTTGCAGATACCAATAGAGATTTCTATGCTGTTAACCCTGATTTCGAATTTGCTGAGCCTGAAGTAGAAAAGTTCAAAAGGAAATATGAGCCAGGTTGCGGTGCTCAACTTGGTATTAGTGATAAAGCATTCGAAAAGATGATGAATGATATAAACCTGACTGATCAGGAATTTAGTATTCCAAAAAGCAGTTTCAACAGATTTTATACCAACGATAACACCCCGCCAGGCAACCTTCGATTCATAATTGATGCATTAGACGTATTTGAGAAAAAACGTTTGAAATATAGACATTATTCTGAGTTCAAAAAATATGAACATTTACCAGTGGCATTTTCATACACATTGGATAAGAAAGAAAAGCTGGCTGCTTCAAGAGTTTTGCCAGGTTTTGTTCCTTTATATACTTTTACTAGTGATGAGGTATACGATTTTTGTTTCAAAGGACAGGTTTATCCACAGTCAATTGAATTAATGAAGGATTGCGAAGCAAGATTGAAACAGTTTCAGATTAATTTGATAAACTCATTAGAACATGCTCCAAAATTCGTCACCACATTAATAAAGAAAGAGTTAATTCAATTCATATATAAAGATATGTATTATACTGGCTCAAAAAGGTTCTTCATTATGATTTTAGTTGAGAAAAAATTCAAAGCTTTATCCGAGTTTCAAGCTAAGAACTTGAAAATTATACCTTCAAAACAGCCTGTTATTATTAAAACAGAAGAGGCCGACAAAGATTTGCAGCTTGAGACAAACTTCAACGATCATATATCACCATTTAATTCAAATTCTGATCCTCAAATAACTCTCTTCGATGAGACAGAAGATTTCATTGACGCGTATTTTGATGCTGAACTCTCGTTGAATATTGCTGCAGCAGAAAGTCAGCATGTTGAACAAGAGTTTGATTCAAAACTTGATAGTATTTACAAAGAGAACTCACAACTTATAATGGATAATCTCCGTGATAGGTTTTATGTTGCTAATTTTGAAAAACCTGGTGCTGCTGGTGCCAGTTTTTGGGATGAAGATCCTGTTGATGCAGTAATGAATGCTGATGTCAATCATATTGATATGGAATGTCGACCAGTTCACAGAATTGAAAATATAGATGATGAAAAGAACAAATTGATTGGACGGTAGAGTAGCTGGTGATAAATGATATGATCGTATATATGGCTATGTATGCTTGGATATGAATGCAAACCTTCAAGCGAATATGTTGCAGATTTAAATTGTAATCCACAATATACCGAGAGTTTAATTCCGATCGTATATCCGACTAGTTTAACTTGAAATTCTACCTTCTCTCCGCTTATTCATTTTAACTTTTGATATTATGTCCCAAATTAGATTTAAAAGTTAGGACTAAAAGTTAAAATGGCTGCAAATTTTTGTATTTCAAGTTAGTTTGTATAGCTCTTGCAAATATATATCTGATGGGACTTGTTAGACTCCATTAAAGTTTCGAGTATTTTATATAGGCTAGCAGATGCCCCGATGAATGTTTGGTGTATAGAGAATAGACGTTACGTAAATTAATATTTAATTAATTAATTATTTGTACGTAATTATAATATTATATTATTCAATTTCCTATATATATATATATATATATATATATATTAAAAACGCGATCTCTAATTATCTTAGTTTACCGTTTGAGGCAAGAATAATGTGATCTTATTATGAAGCTCGATATTGTCGTTATAATTATAATAGCATTTTTCGAGCTAGACTGCATCTAAAACTTGGCTGAACCTAGCTGCTCCTGATTAATTGAGTGTCTATGAAGTAGTTAATCAGATGCTGATTTTCTGAATTAGTACCACGTATATAAGACCTTGCTCTCAAAATATGTAACGTCTGAACGAAAGATGCTGAAAAAATTTTAAGATTCCAAGCTTTCAAATGCCAAATCCGACCAGGCTAACTTGATTATTTAACTTTTGGCATAGTAACACATCTAACTATTGCGATTATCCTCAAAGTTAGATTTAAGAGTTAGAATTAAAGTTAAAATGGTTGCAAATCCAATAAGAATGAATACATTCAAAATCACACATTCATAACTTCAATGCGAGATATTGGTTACTGTCAGATAACAAAACAATGGCTAAGTGTTTACTCTAAGTTATACATATAAAATCCTTAAAGCTGATACGTCATTTATAAATTATAATATTAATAGGTTAAACTCATGTGTCGATTTAATTAGAAACTAATACCTAATTGCTGCTGAAACTCATGGCTATGTCGCTGCTAATTTATTCATGACTTCGAGCTTAATTAATTATAATTATGTATTGTTTTTTTTCTCTGCATGTTTGCTGCAACAAATTCTTGAAAAGATGCCCCCGGATCTTTATATTGATATTGACGAACATCTAAGGGACTTAATTTTTTTTTTATTATAATTAATGAATAAAATATGCAGTATATTATTAATTCATGAAAAAGTACTGGCGCGTTTATAGTATTTATTTAAAATTGCAGCGCATATTCAGGCCGTGATTAGATTTTCAGCTATAGAAGCTAGATATAGCGAACAGTTGTTATATCCAGAGTTGCATGACCAAACTTTCACTTATGCCAGAATTTGTACAACAATATTTCAGCCGGGATACATATACTTCTATATAATTATATAATAAATATTTATACATAAATATTAAGCTTCAAATTTATATTTAATAATTATAATGGTACAATAATTAATATTCAAATTAATTTACAGCTGCTGATGAGATTCATGTTGAAGCAAAAAGTTACCATTAATATAGTTCCAATATTAAAAATATCTATAGATATTTTAGATCACGGAAGAGACTATATTGGACGAAGATTTGTTATACATTAATTATTCTCTAATCGATTGGAAGCACATTTAATTAATTATATATATCTAATTTTGTTTAAGAATTTACATTTTAAATTCTTGAATTGAAATTAAGGACTGCAAAATAAGTTATTATGGGTAAAAAAATAAATTCAGAAGATAAAAAAGAATCGAATATATAAATTTAATTAATATTAGTTGGTCGAGAAGGTCATGAATATCATGTAAGCGTTGATCAGTAAAAAATTGAAAAAGAGCCAATTAATGAAGAGAGTGAGAACCTATACTACATGCTGAATCAAAACCACAAGTGATTGAGCAAACTGAACGTGATGAGAATGAATATGAATTGGGATTATCGGAACCAGAAGAAATTGAAAAAGATAACATTGAATATAATTAATGATAAAATCAGAAAGAGTTGTCTTATAAGACGTAAGAATTAAAGAGAAAAACTTCTTTCTATGAAATTTGTATATACATTATTTTCGATCTTAATTAAAATGTTGCAGGATCATGAAAAATATATTCATGTCGACAGTTTACCTGCCATCCGGCCACTAAACAGCCTCACCATTGGCCAATATATAACTGATATCTCTTGTACAATTTAAAGCAGCAAATGTCCACGAAAAGGAGTAAATCGCGGATGTACATTATGCAATTTTAAATATTAGATCAGCAATCAGGATTCAGTACGTAAAAAGTTTTACCTGACTGAAGACAAATTACAATCAAACTGAATTTTCAAACACTCTGATTATCGTCTCAGAGATGTAAGTTACAATTTATTACGTTTTTCAAATAACAGATTCTATGAAGACTACATTACAATATCCAGCGGCCATCGCCGATCGGACCGAAAAATAAATTGGCTGCAAAACCAAATTTAAAATATACGAGAATGCAGGTCAAATAGACATAGTTCGTCAGTTTGTTCAACTTTACAGTAGACAGGTCAGTACCAACTGGTTTCAGAGTAAGTTGTCGCGACTCACTACAAAATAATATTAGTACCGAAATTAATATTCATAAAGGCATTAAACTAAGCATAAATTCAACATCAACAAGAGCGAGACAGATTATTACAACGTCACTGCCCCATTAATCACAAAGTTGATTATTTATAAGTATCAACAACATATCTACCAACGATCTTACCTTGTTCCATTAATTCATAAACTTTGCTCAATTCAGATAAACCAACAATCTTAATTGGAGAATGAACTAATCCTCTAGTGAAGAAATCAATAGCTTCTTGAGTATCAGCTCTATTACCAACGTAAGAACCTCTAATTGAAATTGATTTAACAACCGACTCAAAAACTGGAGCAACAACTTTAGCACCAGCTGGTAAACCAACCAAGACAACAGTTCCTGTTGGCCTAACATATTCACAAGATTGAGAAATAGCTTTTTCAGAAACAGAAACATTTATAACACCATGTGGACCACCTTTAGTAGCAGCAATGATATCTTTAACGATATCTTTTGATTTTGTAAAATCTATGAAAATTTCACCGCCTAATTCAGTGAATAATTTTTCTTTATCATCACCACCATCAATACCCAACACTCTATAACCCATTGCTTTGGCATATTGAACGGCTAATGAACCTAAACCACCACCAGCACCTGAAACAGCAACCCATTGACCAGCTCTTAAATCAGCAGTCTTCAAAGCTTTGTATACGGTAATACCAGCACACAAGATTGGAGCAATTTGAGCCAAATCAGTATCTTTTGGAATTTTAGCGGCTTGTATAGCATCAGCGGTAGCATATTGTTGGAAAGAACCATCATGGGTATACCCAGATAAATCAGCATCAGGACAATTTGATTCATTTGATTCTTGACAGAATTCACAGCCTAAACAAGAACCATTAAGCCATTTAATACCAGCGTTATCACCAATTTCAAAATTTGTAACTAAATTACCCTTCGCAACGACAACACCAGCACCTTCGTGACCACCAACTAAAGGTAATTTAGTAGCTAATGGCCAATCACCTTTCCAAGCGTGCAAATCAGTGTGACAGACACCCGAGTATTTGACATTGATTAAAATTTCGTTTGGCTTTGGAGTTGGAACAGGAATATCTTTGTATAATAATGGACCACCATTTGTTTCAAAGACAACAGCTTTTTGAGTTTTTGGAATTGACATTTCGTATATTATGATTGATCTTATTCTCTATGAGTGAAGTATAAGATGTATGAAAACAGTATTGATAATGAAAATGGAGTGGAATTGAGGATAGGAATGGAAGCAGTATTTATAGTAAACGCTGAAAAAACAGCTGTGGGGTTGCACGATATGGCCATATAGGATCCGTATATCGGTGCAGCCTTCAGCCCTCTCACCACTACCACTACTACTAATTACGGTGACACCACTCTGATTTCACGGTGCCGGCATTTATCACATTGAATTCAGTGACTCCACTCTTGATATTGTCTAAGTGCGAGGTGCCTGTGATTGGAGAATGGAATTTCGGGTGGAGCTAAAACCCATAAGCTTTGTATTGGCATCCATCTTCAACCCTGAACCAGTTTATCAAGCAAAAGGCAGAGGAAAAGGATAGAAGACTGATTTGGGTGCAATTCTTACTACACGCATCATGCCATTGCTCATGGTCCATGGAAGATTAGGTGACAGGAGATGGATCCTTCCTTTAGCAACCCAGAGACTCGAGAGAACAGGAGATGTTGAGGATTCCTCAAGAATCGAATGATGTCGGTGTTTAGTGCACTGCGCTTAACTCAGAGCTGAAACTTGCAGTCGACTTCAATGATGAGCCGAAATGGGTCATTTAATTTTACACAGAGGAACACGATCAAATGGGCGGAAACTAGTTAGAGGAGCTGCTACTACGGCCAAGTAGAACTTCAGTCATCTAGGCGAGCTTGTTTAATCTGCCAAAGGTGTCGTCCATGATCCAACTAAATCTACACAAATCTCAAATAAATGTCGTATTTGATTGCACAGTTCTCATCACAGTTATCTTTGATCAAGTTCAACTACCCCCGGCCCAATGTTCATCTTGAATGAAACTGATTAGACTCTTGCTTCCTGTTTGCAACAATGGATGTCCACTTACAACATTCAAGAATTTTTCCAAGCCTTCACGACGCTTCTCAATGTTATCCAAGCTGAATTTATTCGAATTTAGTAAGATCTTACCAGGTAAATTTGGTATTATCACTCGTGTTGTTTCATTTTCCAATTGTCTTTTGAAATCCTCAAAATCAGAGTATCTTCTTCTTGTTTTACTATTTCTCTTTCTGAATGCTGGAATATTTGTCTATTTATTAGTACTTTGATTCAGAAGAGAAAAAATCATCATACTACTTACTCGACAGACTATTTCATAATCAGTATACATGTTTCTCCCATTCCCATGTGTTATAGGATTTCGAACCTGTTATATGTTAGTATTCAGTCTCTCTTAACTTTCAATCCATTTACCTAAATATAGAAGATAGAAAATACACTATATGTAACCTCTCATAATGTGATGTAGCTTAAATCACATACTTCAATCTCTAAAAAATTTTCAGGCTCACCATAGATCTCGTTGAAGCTCTGTGGCTTATGGCTGATTGTACTATTGATGGATTCACTAATTGGTTGAAATGGTTTTGTCATTATGTCTGACCAAATTGGTTAGATCGTTATCTACGTATATTTCTTATTGTGATAAATGATAAAATAATTAGATTAGGTAGGTTAACCCCGAGGACGGCCGCCGTCGGAGCAGAATAGTTTTTCTCAGGAGTCAGGACTCAGGACTCAGACGCGCCGGATTCATATAGTACGCAATACAGCATCGAGCTTCGAAGTTCATCAAAAGTTGGAAAATAGCCAACTTGCAAAGACTGTATAGAATTAAATAAAGACAACTACAAATGAATATATAACTTGATCCACTTATATAATACATGAACATAAAATAAAAAAAAAAATAAAAAGATTAAATAACCTCATTAATTTTCGTAAACATAAAAGCTTTAACTAAAGAATAAATAAAAAAAACATAAACAAATCATAAACATATTTTAATAAAAAAAACTTTTGTATAATTACAATAACTATAACATTCTTTTTCATTTTCTTTTCTTTTTGAATCTCTTTTCTTATCATTTGAAAATTAAAATTCACCATCATAAACATTCAACTCTTGATTAAAATTTTGAAAATTTTGAAAATTATCATCATCATTATTTGAATTTTCAATTTCATTTTCATTCAAATTTGAAGATTGTTGTAAGTTTTTATCAATTAAATTACCATTATTATATTCATTTTCTAATTTTGACGATGGTGTGAAATTTGAAATTGTTTCTTGTGATTGATTTAACAATTGTTGTTGTAATAAATGTTGTTGTAATAAAGTTGATCTTTGATAATTTGGATTTGATGAGTTTGAACCATTTGTAGGTTGATTTATCGAAGGCTTATTTGGAATTTGCGATGTATTTGGAAGAGATTGATTAGTAGATTGATTTTGAGATTGATCAGTATTTAAATTCGAGTTAAACGTTGATTGTGATGAAATTTGCTGTGATGATTGACTCAGATTTAAATAGCTTCTAGAAGGTATGCTTGATTTCTTTGGTTTTTCTTCTTCTCTTGGAACAATATCAATAAGGAAATCAAACATATCTGATTTTTGTAAAGCAGCTGCAATATCTGATTTTTGTAAAGTTCTCCTTTTATTTTCTTCAGCATGGATCCATGCTCTCATAGTTAATTCAGTAATAAATATATCACACCCTTTAGCGAATAATATAGGTGCTTCAGCACTAATCATTCTAACTTCTTCATCGGTCTTCATAACCTTTTTAATTCTTGCTAAGGGAAGTTGATGATTTTTGAAATCATGTTCGTCATGTTCAATTGAGTTGATTGTACTTTGCCAATATTGCATCATTAAATTGCGATATTTCCCATCTAACCCTTGGCCAACATTATTGAAAGCACCTCCTGGCTGTTGCAGTTGAGCAGCAGATGCAGCGGTAGCAGCTTCTTGAGCGGCTAATAGTTCATCTTCATCAACAATATTTGGTTGTGGAATTTGAGGTTCAGGAATCTGTTGAGACTGGTTTTGGACAGCTTGTTGTTGTTGTTGTTGCTGCTGCTGCTGCTGCTGCTGTTGTTGCAAAATCTGTTGCTGTTGCTGCAAGTTGTAGTCGTCTTCACTAATGTAGGATCCTTCAAACCTATCGTAAGTTTGTAAGTTATTATCCATTATGAAGTTTTTATCTTTTTGATCTTTATTATATGAATATAAATTTCTGCGAAGACTTTGAGGGAAGTAGTTGATATTTCAGTATAAGTAATATGTCTATAAAAGGTCGTTAACGTGTCATAAGAAATACTCAGGTGAATATGAATGTAGTCTTCGAATATAATATCTGATATGGGTCAATTCTTCTGTGAGTTGATCTGTTTTTTTTTTTTCATTAATTTAATTTTGTTTCTTTACTCCGGCATTCGGTTATGAGCCAATTTTCCCAATTATTTTTATTTTATTTTATTTTTTTGTTCTTTTTTCTCGGTAAAATCGAATTTCAAAAATTGCAGCTTTTCCGTAAAATTCATTTGAATCTTGACTCCTGACTCTTGACTGAGTTTTTTCATTAGGAATAGATGGTCCATGGATCAGAAAAGATATATCACCTGATGATCGTATAATTGAATAATGTAGACTTGTTGAGTGTACCAGTTCCTGCATTTGCAATAAGTAAACGTTGCTTTAAGCTCAAGCTCAAAGGTTAAAACTTAACACGGTCGTTTCGCGATTAGATCATTGCTGTAAAACTTCTAAACACTGGAGGCAGAACCAAAAAGTTGAAACCGATTTCAGCCTTTAGTTGCTGTTCAGCACACTTAAAAGAGAGCCAGACCCACATCACTAATTTCTATACACACTATGTTGTGTCGCCAGATACCAAAGTTACGCAAACCACTCACCATGAATTTGATGACAATCTCGCAATCCTTGACAGACTCGTTCAAGAAACACAAGATCTGTCCAGACATCATCAACAAGTTCGAATCCAAGGGACTCTTGACCATCCAATATAACGAAGACAACCAAGTGGCCTTGGGGAATACGTTGAAGGTGAAAGACACCCAAAGCGCACCCAAGATCCAGTTCACATTGAACTCTCCAAACAACCAGATTACAAGCATCTCTCAAGCAGATAAATTCACTCTCATTCTCACCGATCCTGATGCTCCTTCCAATAAAGACAATAAATGGTCGCAATTCGCTCATTGGATAGTCACGGATTTGCCATTGAACCAAACAGATGAGAACATCGATGCCGTTTCCATCGACGGTTTAAATACAGTGTTGGACTATTCCAAGGGGAAAGAATTAGTTCCATATATGGGGCCTGGGCCACCTGCTTCCACGGGGAAGCATCGCTATATTTTCTTCTTGTACAAGCAAGATCCATCAGTTAAACTGTTTCAACCTTTGAAGGACAGACCTAACTGGGGCACAGGCAAGCCAGGCTATGGTGTTAAGGAATGGGTACAGGAGCATGGCAACATGGAGCCATATGCTGTCAATTTTTTCTATGCGCAGAATGAGAAACAGGATTGATTTTACGATTTATAATTGTATGTAACATTGCAATGACACTTGTGAGAGATGGATGGAATATTTATGGTTTATGGGATATTGAAATCAGACTGTAGACTGTATAAATTGACAGCGTGTGTGCTCAGCGTGATGTCTTTGTGATTTATTGCAACAAGCCACTAGACTGAGATATACACCGCAGAACGCATTGCGCGCGTATATCTCAACACATTTTTTATACTGAAAATCGTGTCGAATTTTATTTTGAAGCTCTCGAGTTCACACAACATTCAGCTGGACAGAACAGAGAGGCACACGCTGAGAAACCAAGATATCTCCACCGACTTCTCTATATCGAATCTGCAGAGAGAAACGAAGTATCCCACTCGAAACCAGACTGACACATCATCATGTCTATCGAGCAACAGATTGACCAATTGAACCAAGCTCGTAACCTAGCTCTATCATCTAAAGATTTTTTCCCACAAGTTATAAGACAAATATTGCCTATTTGTAACAATAATGAGTTAAAAATACAAAGATGGTGCTCGAATTTTTTGCGTGAAGCGTTTCAAGCTGATGAATCAAGCTTAGCATCAAACTTAAAGATGGACTTGAGTCTCGATTCCTTGGATAGCATCATCACCTTGGCCAAAGTTGCGGATCCAATCGTTTTCAAAAACTGTATATGCATTTCACTTGTTGTTTTCAGATTGGTGTTTCGTTTTATGTATGTAATCTTCTTTGGCGGCTGTTTAGCTATTTGGGCTAACCTGTCCTCTTCTTGCTTTGTCCTCCTTACTAACCTTCTACAGTGTTGATAATCCTCAAAATACAATTGCGTGGATAAAGATTTGCGAAGTGAGAGAACTCTTACTTTCCAAATACAATACTACTTTCCCATATCCATCAGAAAATGAAGAATTAGATTCATTAAAAGGTGCTGATACAAAATTGGCATTATTACCATTCATCATCTTGGTTATAGAGCACCAGTCTTCTGCAGCCCCCTCTTCTAAAGATCCAAGAGTTAGATCCCAATCTCCAGCAGCTACTGGATTCTCCTTGAGTGTTGTTTCCCCTGACCATCCTCTTATTAAAAGAAGTCTTGAATCAGATGCATTGAGCATGCTTGAACAATTAATCAATAAGATTGACACCGATATTATGGTTCCTTCAATATTTTCAGCAACAATGAATCAATTCATACAATTGATTAAAAAAAGACCTCAATTTACAACAAGAATTTTAAAATTTATAGAAAATTATGATACAAATTTAAAATTACAATCAAATTATGAATCAGTTGAATCTTACAAATTATCCAAAAAATTCATAGATAGATCAATTAAAATTTTCTTGAATTTCTTATTTAGATTCAATTTAGTTCCTTCTGGAGCTCATGCAATATTATCGAAAAAATTAGATACTTTAATAATGAGAGGTGATGAAATTCGTAAAAAAGATATATTTGCACAATCACCAGATGATAGAAATATTAAGAAAAGAAAATTGATTGGATTTTTCAATAATTCAGCAAAATTACCATCAGCAGATTATAAAGATTTATATTTGATGACTGATCCTACCAATGATATAAACTCATTTGATATCTCAACATTACCCCAAAATATCTTGATAACAATGACTCTCACTGCTTTAAGCAGAGCAGATTTAAGTCAATTAGCAAAAGGTTTAAACATTATCAGCCAAAGATATATGTATGGTTTAAGTAACCCTTTACCTGATCCAAATGTTAAACTCCCTTCAATACCACAACATGATCCTTCGCTTCCCTTACCTCCACCGTCACTAGATGTGAAGCCTCCTCCTCCCCCACCTAATCAATTCAAAAGAGATGGGGAAAATGGTATTGATGGACAGGAAGAAGAAGAAGACTATAATCCAGAGACAATCTATACCTTACCTCCACCAAAGATGATTTCTCAACAAGAAAAGAAAAATCATGTTAAATTAATCATTGAGAATTTTTTCAAGTTAGCAAACAGTAACAATGATAATACATTTAACAACCTACCTATCTTGAATGAAAGTGGTGAAGGAGCTGTTGCAAATGATGATGTTAATTCCGATTTGAATAGAATTGCTATAACCAACTGGAAAAAAGATTCATGGTTAGTTTTGTTGACAAGATTAGCTACAAGAGGTATGAGAACAATTGATGGCGATTCAATTTTAGAACAAGCTCAATTAAAAAATCTAATTAAAGACGAAATGACTACAGATTCTAATACAGATGAGAAAACTGAAAATAGTAATGAAACTAAAAGTGAGTCAAGTAATACCGACGAGGAAATGACTGAAGTGAAAACTGAAGTGAAACAAGAAAAAAGTGAAATTGCTAAGAATGATGAGGAGTTAAGTGACATGATAAGATCATCAATCTTTGAATATTTCTTGAATAATATTCAATCAAGAATTGATTTAATTATTGAATGGTTGAATGAAGAATGGTATAGTGAGAAGATTTTCAATGAAGACAAATTGTACAATGAGTTAAAAGAAGAATTTTCCAAGAAATCAGGTTCTGATGAAGATATCAAAGGCAGTATAAAAACCAAATTATCATCATTGATAATACCAACACCAACGTACACCAAATGGACAGGTAAAGTCTTAGATTCAATGATCCCTTTCTTAGAGCCAAATGATAGAAAAATCTTTATCAGATTATTAAGTGATCTACCTTATTTAAATGGCGAACTAGTCATGAGATTGAAATCATTATGTGTCGATCCAGTTAGATCAAAAATTGGTTTCCAATCGCTACAATTTTTAATTATGTATAGACCTCCAGTTAAAAAAATTTGTATCTTAATATTAGAAGAATTAAGTGATAATGAAGATTTGAAAGATGATTGTGAATCATTATTAAAGAAATATTATCCTGAAAAGTATAATTAAATATTTGCTTCAAATAATTAGTCTGTTTTATTACATTTTATAAACTATTTTATTTAATTATTTGAAATTTGTAGTTGTGTATAGTACCAAAATCCTGCATATAATGGATTTATGATTTAATTTGTCTTACACGTCCGTGACTAAAATTATATCCAACTTAATTTATTATCATGTAAAAATATACCCCAGTTGAACTTGAATCGCTGTTGAAATAGATCCAAATCTGGCTTGATTAACGAGGTATCAAGAGAAAGATTAAACTGGATCAGACATGTTAGCTTTGACTTAAAAAAATTACGGAAAAATCAAGATGAAAATGAAGAAGAAAAATCAAAAGAAACTAATCCAAGATAAAATTGAATCGAATTTTGAAAAAATTGATTAAATAATGCTTAAATCAGCATTCCCAGGACGTACTGGGTTAACAAAGATACTTTATTTCATGATTTGGACTCCTACGATGGTACAGGTTGCTTACAGCTGATATTATTATATAAGTTTGTATATGACACTACCATTTTCTTTTAGGAGAATTCGGAATAAAAGTTTTTAAAATTAAAATTAAATTAACCAGGGTATATTTATTTATAAATTAAAAGAAAAGAAAGAATTATAAAGAACTGAACTAAAATTAAACACTTTGAGATTGAAGAAGGAATTATAAATTCAGAATTGACAAAAGCTTATAGTATAGAGATTGAAATGCAGTAGGTCACTAAATAATATATAACACAAACTAATTCAACAAGCTACCAATACTTGTTTTCTTCAACAATAACAATGCTTTTGAAGCTTCATCGGCATTGATCAATTCTTCTGCATCTGAAATCACAGATGAGTTACTGTCACGATCAATCTTAAGCATGGGATCAGGTAAATTGAACTTCAATTTCGATATTAAATCCAAGTATTGTTTGTTGTTGAAACTATTATTTGTGCTGTTGCAATATTCAGAGTTTGAGAATTTGTAATTTGAGTCTTTCAACAATTGAGACATTATTGGTGATATATCTGGAGTTATTTCTGGAGTTGGTAATTGAATGATTGGGATTTTGGGCCGATTGGGACCTCTATTCATTGGACTCGCATTGATATTGAGAGGACCACCTTGATCTTGTATTTCTGATAATGAGTCGGTGGATGGGCGATTCATATTTTGATACCTTTTTAAAGTCTTTGATCCGAATTGATAATCGTTTGAGTATTCTTCATTATAAGTTTCTTCATTTATATCTTCTAGGTAATTGTCAACTGGTTTGGGATTGTTCAAGAAACTGCTGAAGTTTGCAACCGATATTTCGTTATGACTCAGTTCTTGACTGAAAGGTGATTCGTTTGATGTGCCTTTAGGTAACTCATGGAAGTTGAATTCCTTTTCTATATCTCTATAATCATTCAAGTTTAAGTTGAATTTGGTAAAACCGTCATCAAAATTCCACTCGGGGTTTCTTGTTTTCAATTCAGTATTTTGCTGGTTTATTATGAAGTGCAAATACTTGATATATTCAACGGAAGCCTGTAATATAGTTAGCTTATACATGCCATCAATTTTACCATTATTTGATACTGATGTGGATGAGGGAACTGAAGTAGACTCTGTCTGTGTCTTTGAGTTTGATGAGTTTGAGTTACGACAAGCTGGAACGAGATACTTTAATGCTTCAAATTCTCGATTCATCTTGACTCTCCTCTTCTTTTCGATTATTGAGTGAGCAGCCTATAAATGTTTGTTAGTAAATAGTTTCTATGCTATATGCATTATATCAAATAATACGTACCTTATGTTCTTTCTTCCTCTTTTCAAGCTCCATAGAATTTGTTGACGATCTTCTTCTTTTCCTGGTTGTTGTGACATTACTGTTTGAGTTAGAATCATCGTTGTAAGATGGATGTGAAGTTGAGATTTCAAAGCTATCGTTTGTAGTATTGGAGTTGCCCTTGATTTGAATAATGGTAGGTTTGAAGGTAGGTGGAGGAGGCAAGTTTGTCATGGTATATAAGTTGATAGCACTGGTATTATTTGAAGTATGGAACGCCTATAGAAATATATTAGCTAGCTATATACAGATCTGGTTGGGTTATATATATTTGTAAATGAGCGCTGGGGATAATCTGTAGTCTATATACCTGGACAATTATGTGAAATGAGGTTCTAACTTCTAGTATTCCCACGTTTTGACGTGGATAGAATTAACTTTAAAGTCTGTTGTTAATTGTGCTTAAGTGCACAAGACAACACAGTCAGAAACTGACCTAACCTCAGCTATTGCAGCACAACAACAAGTCTTGTTACTTGTACAGTGATCTCTGATCAGAGACAGAAATTGAAATGGTTCCACGTGCGCACGAGCGTGTTCCTATTTGGGAAGTCGTATGCATATTCATGCAATTAGGGAACAGGCACTGACGCATCTCACCAGAGGAGGAAAGGTTACGATGCCCTGAAGAAAGAGGGCAGAGGCCCAATGTCCCCACGTGATACGCCACCTTAAAACACACAGAATTTTTTGTATTTTCTTTGAATTTAATTTTCGTTATTAAATTCCTGAATTTTAACTCAATTTAAATTTCGCTCAATTTTTAAAATTGGAAACTAAAAGGCGAAAAAGTTGAAACTTAAATCGTCAATTTTACTTGTGCAAAAATCGAAACCGCTTTTTCATCCAGCGCCTGATTAATTTATTTTACTAAAAGTACTCTTTTAACAAGAAAATATCAATCCAATTCAGCTTATTCCCTTGGCCATTTCACAAGAGTCGTTCTTATTATATCCGACACTCAATTAAATTCGATTCCATTGCAATTTGCTAGATCATTTAATCAGTTTTTGTCGACACAGAAAATTTTTAACAAAAAAAAAACAATTCGACAGAATTTATCAAGAGCTAATCCATTTTGATCATTTCTTTATTTGAATCACTCATCTGTTCATTGGCTCATCATAATTTTCTTGAAAAGTTATCCTTTTGATTCAATCAGTCTCGCCAACAGAATTAAAAATAACATTTCAGTTACTGTGGTGGTTAATATTTTTTGTTGCCTTCATTCAACTTTAGTGATATAAAACATCGTTTCATTAGTCAAACTATCAACTATAGATCATCATTTCAATACCTAATCATCTTTTCATAATGACTTCATCAGAGAACTCGGCTCCAGTCATCCAAAATACTGAAACTACCGCATCTAATGTGGCCTCAAAACATCAAAATTCTTCCATTGATACTAAACCAGAATCAGCGCCAACTCAGAACATCTCAGGCGAGAAAACATTATTGCCTGCTCCAACCCCTACTGTCAATGTTTGGGGTAAGAAAAAGTCTTTCTCAAATCCGTCCACCAGCAAATCAGTTTTGAATTGGCCGACTCCAAAAGATGCCACCGAAAATATTGCGAAACCATCTAATGCTCAAGAACAAGTTGAATCTATATCAACCAATAATCAATCTAGCTCTTCGATAAGAATCAAGAAAACTGACAAATGGGTTCCATTTAATGCTAATATCGTTATACATGGTTCTGAATCAAAACCGAAACATAATAAAAAAAGTCGCAATAATAAGACAAAACCTAAAAACACCCCATCTTCAACTGACAACGGATCTAGTGATTCACACAATGACAAAATCAATCACAGCCAAAATGACAAAGAAAGCATACCAAAGTCAAACAATAAATCAAAAAAAGTCAATAAGTCATCTCCAACTGGTAATGGTAGCAGTACGAAGGATCAAACAACAAATGTTAACGTAGAATCAAAGATTGAAGAAATTAACAAACAACTTGTTGATTTGAAACTCACTTCGGATAAAAAATCAACTGAAAATGGTGATTCTAATGATTCATCTCCAATCGTTAAAGATAATTTTACAGCTTCTCCATCAATTATAAATAATCAAGAATCATTCCTATCAGAGACGTATAGTGAAACATCTGAGAATACCTTTTATAACGGTGATTCAGATAAACAAGCTTACAATCAATCTAAAAATCAATACCAACAATCAAATAATTATAACCAAAACAGCAACTACAAGCCGCGTGGCCGCTTTACCAACAACCCTAACGGTAATAACAATAATCGTGGTAACGGCTATAGAAATAATTACAGGAATAATGGATCAAATTCTTTCATGCCAAACTATCCATTCATGGTTCCATATAATGGATTCAATTATGGTTACCAACAACAGTTTATGTCGTATATGAACCCACAACAACAGCAACAATTACAAGCACAACAAGCCAACCAAACTCCACAAAGCAAGACTAACAACAAACCAGCCACGACCGATAACACGAACGGTGAATCACCAGCTTTACAAATGCTTGATCCCAATGTGATGTATGGTCCCTATGTTCCATATGGATACGCAGCACCAATAGCACAACCTGGTTCTCAATTAAATATCGTTAAACAACAAATATCCTATTATTTCTCATTGGAGAATTTATTGAAAGATCTTTATTTAAGAAAATTGATGGATGATGAAGGTGCCATCAAGATTGAGAAATTGAGTGAATTTAATAGAGTTAAAATATTAACTGGTGGTGATATTGATTTGTTAATCAGTGCTATTAATTCTTGTGAAGATTTAGAAAGCTTGAATAATGATGAAAAAGTAAGAGTTAAAGTTGGATGGGAAAAATGGATTTTGCCAAAAGACCAACGTATTTAAACGAACTTTTTTTTTAATGTTTTCCAATCAGTTGAACATTTTTCGACTTGCTGATTTTATCAGCTTGTATATGAGTATTTGCTTATTACTTAAAGCTAGTGCTTTGATGGTTGATACTGGCATACCTTCATGGATCATAATTTTTATATAAATTGAAAAGTGTTATTAAAAAGTTATTGTTTTTGATTTAAATTTTTTTGCAAAATGAAGTTTTTCTATTGTTTAACTTTTTTTAAGCTTTTATTAGGAAGAACGTTGTGGTGTTGTATATACTTTGGTTCTTGAAATGTTTGCTTTATATATTTATCATTTTTTTTGTGAATAGATTTGGAACCTAAAATTTTTTTTAGTCTTCATAATCTTTTGCTTTTTTTTATACACATATTTTTTCAATCATTTTTCATAAGAACTCACAACGTTATTGAAGACACGTCCCAGTACTATTGGCTGTTTCACTGATAAAAAGTTGCAATGGCTGCAACTCATTCTAAAATAGTATATTTTGTCAACTTGAAAGTAGGTTAAATAAAAAAAATATACAAATTCGGAAGATTACCAGATCTGTAAATTTACATGTCGCGATCCATCATAAAAAATAATAAAACCATTTCTTTATCGAAGAAGCGCCCCAAGCAGAGAGACGACTATCAGGTATATATTGATAGACAGCCAGAAGCGACGTTGACACATATATCATCACATAATCAACCAAACAAGTCCTGTCACGCCAGCATTCAAAATAATAGAATAATGTTCATTAAGTCCATAAAATGAATGAAAACGAAAAGGATATAGGGCAAGTGGTCCAATTCCCTTGCAGCCTTCAGATAAGGAGTGCTTATGATTCCAATGAGAGCATATCTCTTAATATTCAACAAAAGATATCAACTATGAACTTTCAATCTTTACCTGCTGAAGTGAGCTTGAAAAAGTTTATAATTGGTAAAGACGTATGTTTAGAGCATGGTACATATTTGATAGAGTACACAGAGGATGAGGTTCCCAAGAAAGGATTGATAAGTCACGCAATAGGGTGCAAGTGGTTTCTTCTTTCACTTAACTGTTCCAAGTATGATAAAGGGGTTCATATATTGAATACAAGCTCTGTTCCAAACCTAACGCCTCATATACTCAAAGGCAATGGAAATTTGATAGATGAATTGCAAATCAAACATGAAAAAGATATACGGCCATTGCAATCAGACTCGAAATGGGAAGAATTGAGCATTAACTTTTCATTGAAACCGCCAACGCGAAATGGTACCAACCAACAGCCTCCAATGCAGTCACTAGAAGACCCCTTAATCTTTTTGTATTCAAGGTACTTCAGCACACTATATTCATTAACAACGCCTTTGAACTATTTCCCCAAAACCACATTAACAAGATTGAAAATTTTATGTAAAGATGATAATTCAGTTTTGATACAATGCTTAAACAAAATGATTTTGCATATGGGAGAATTTGACGAAAGGTATGAAGGAAGGCTCGGTATATTGAGCGAAGAAAAATCCAAAAATGGAGCTGATGCCAATTTTGCAAAATTGGAGCAGGAAGCCATCTACAAGACTGATTTCATTGATAGGAATTCGGCTTTGATTCATCTGGTAAATGAGAGATCAATCTTTAGAGTCAATCAAGAACAACGGCCAGAAAGTACTGATGGTGACAACGAGTTGAAATCAAATGAAAAGGATATTGAGATTTCAAATGAGGATAAGCTAAACCAGTTGATAATTAATTTGAAAGTTCGAGAAGCACATCTCCAAATTTTGATTATATTAGAGTTAATTAGCCATTCAGATATTAATCCCGATGAGTTTTTGCGAAGCAGTACAGCTTCAAATAAACAATCTGCTTTATTGCTGAATCCTCAACATCAAACTGCAAAGAGATCATTGGTTAGAAAAAAATCAGTTAAACGCAAAATCAGGCCTACATTTTTAGGCATAGGATTCAATATCAATGAAGAACAGACTCAACTAAGTTCCCAAGAAGATTTCACAAATGTTCAGCTATATTCAATTTTAACTGCAATCATCGACAGGTTGGGTATATGGGATACATTACTAGGGAAAACCTCTAAAAGTGATGGAAGTTCCATATCATTTCTCGCGTATGTCTTGGTTCCTTATTTCACAAACAAAATACCTAGCATCATGACCTTCATAATAGAAAAGATAAAAGGTTCCAGTTTAAAGGTATCTAGATCCAAACTGAAATTGAAGAAACTAAAGGAAAGAGCAAAATCTGAAAGTGCAGATTTAGACGGTCCAGAGATGATAAACTCACCAGATGATAGCCAAAGCCTCGATTCTGTTAATCATATACCTTCAATGGTTAGGTCAAAATCTACCTTGTCCAATGGACCACCAATGCTTAGCAGACAAAACTCAATACCTCAATATGATGCTGCCCCTTCCATGAAAAGAACTTCGTCCACTATATCGCTTAGCACGAACAGCTTACAGAAAAGACAGATTGATATGAGCGTAAGACCATCTCTGGTCTACGAAGGTAAAATTGACGCTACAGAAAACCAATCATTAGGAAGGAACAATAAGAAAGGATCTTCACAACATCTGTTCTTGAGTGAATCTGCAATATTTGGAGGAGCTAAAAGAGCAAAGTCTACATTGAGCAAAGCTACAAGATTCAAATCAGTCTCACAAGTTGAAGAAACACCTTTAAACAGCCGAGTTCAAGATGTTAATAATATTGGCGTTGGTGCTACGCCGGAAGATAGTAAGATATTAAAATCCAAATTCCAATCCACGCAAAAATCTCCAATCTCAAGGTCTACTATACAGCAGAGGTTAACAAGATCAGCTGTGGATTCTTCGCCAACGAGGATGTCTCCTCCCAAGAGATGTCTTGAAGTTATCGACTCCCCATTCTCAGAAAATTGCCCTGCAATTAAAACAGACCAGGTGATATATTCCTCTCCCATTGTAGCTGATAAGGCTGGGCCAAGAGCATCCAAACCAGGGGAGCTTATATCTGTGAGTGAGAGCCCGTTTTACCGAGCCACATTGGCTGGTTCGCCGGCCAATCCTAAGAGAAAGAAAATAGTGACTTACGGAGGCCGAGCTAGGAGGCAATTGTTTGCTCCTGGGAAGTCCAAATGAAAGAAGCTCTGGCTAATTACACTGTGTTTTGCGCTTTTGTAGAATATCGTTGCAAGTTGCAACAACTGCTTATCTTGTGGATCGAGTTCAGCGTGCGGCTACCGGGCATTCTGATAGCTTTAGGAAAACTGGTTTTATTGCGTATATATTTTGGTAGAAAGATGAAAAATAATCAACAAACACATCAGGACTCAACCATCAATCACACAGAACTCAAAATGGAGTCCAAAGTCCCCATATCGCATACGTTGTGGTCTCCATACGATACTGTCAAGGATGCTGCCGAATCACTTGGTATCACGTTGCCCGAAGAAGTTTCTAAAAACTTGGCTATGGATGTTGAGTATAGAATTCACGAGATATTGGAAAATGCCATCAAATTCATGAGGCATTCAAAGAGGAAGCTACTCATGACGGGAGATGTCGAGCAGGCGTTGAAAGTCTTGAGCATAGAACCGTTATATGGGTACGATAGCTCAACTCCATTAAATTTCAAAGAAGCATTGGTAGGAGCTGGACAGACCTTATACTACATCGATGATAACGAAATTGAATTTGAAAAATTGATAAACCAACCATTGCCCAAAGTTCCAAGGCAAACAACATTCACAGCTCATTGGTTAGCTATTGAAGGGGTTCAACCCACAATCCCACAAAATCCTCTTCCGTCCGAGATTAAGGCTCTTCCACCTATGATCAGAGGTGCAACATCATCATTAATGGGCAGCGATTTATCCACGAGCACATCTACAAATGCTGCAGACCAAGAAATTGATGTCAAGCCTCTCACAAAACATGTGTTGTCTAAAGAATTACAACTATACTTTGATAGAGTAGTTGAAGTTTTAGTTTCATCAGACCCTGAAAAATTCCACTTGAAACGTGCTGCATTAACATCTTTGAGTTCAGATCCAGGTTTGCATCAGTTGGTTCCTTACTTTATCCAATTTATCGCTGACCAAGTAACAAACAACTTGAGAAACGTTGAATTACTTTCGACGATGCTAGAAGTTATATTCTCTTTATTATCCAATAAGACTATTTTCTTAGATCCGTATGTGCATGCATTGATGCCCTGTGTGTTGACTTTACTATTAGCAAAGAGAATAGGTTCCCCTTCAGCTGAGCCAGATAGTAATGAAGATGCTTCTCATTTTGATGTGAGAGATCTTGCTGCTGGATTATTGGAACATTTGTGTAACCAATATGGTGATGCTTACTCGACATTGAAACCAAGAGTAGCCAGAACATTGTTAAGGGCCTTCTTGGATGCTTCCAAACCAGTTGGGACACATTATGGTGCTATAATAGGTTTATCGAAAGTAGGAAATGAGGTTATTAAATTAGTTTTGGTAGGAAACTTGAAAGTGTGGTCCACCACAGTATTACCTGGATTTTCCGAAGCTGATAAGAACTATTTGTTGAACCATTCAATTCTAGTTGCGCTTCAGAAACTTAAAAATAGAAAGATAACAGATAAAGGAGGAGCTGATGATATGGAGGTTGATGAGCCGGTAGATAAGATCATCACAGATGATATAAAGTCAAAATTGGACGACAGATTGGGTAAGGTTGTGGCACAGATAGTCTTGGAACAAAGCGATTCCGTGGAGATAATAAGAGGAATCTTTTTTGGTGAGATGAATATTTAATCAGCTGTTCATGTTTCGTGCCCCACTTCTCTGGTCTGGCCTCTACGCCAAACATGTACTATAATATAACTATTAAAAAAATTGCAGCTGAGCTGCTGAACACAGGTGATGTAGTTTCTTCGCGTTTGAGCCCCGATACGAAGGTGGTCGTGCGAAACACATGTCATTTTTTGCAAGTTTCTCTAAAGAGGCAAAAATCATTTTTCCTTCTCATCACATCAGAAGTTAAAACTCACCCACATAAAGAGTCTAAAAGCACATCGTTACCAATATGTTCAGATTTGTCTCTTCAAACAACTTGAAGACGAGGGTCGTCTCTCAAGTTACCTCCAGGACATCCCCTTTTCCCGCCCACAACACCAGCTTGAACTTCAGATTCAATCATTCAACTACCGAAAGTAAAAACATAGACATCAGCCATGATCAAAATAGCGTGAAAAGTCAGAATCCTATCATCCAGAAGAACTACACAGAAGCGTTCCAAAACCACAATGGCCAACTCTTCAAGAAACAGATTGCTGCCTTTGATGAATGTTTATCTCATACTAATAATATTCATCCCAATATGAGGCACGATAATCCTGTGATTCCAACTTTTTGGACTTCTGTTTCAAGAATAATGCCTTTATACAGAGACCTCTCAGATGCAAAGCAAATTGCATCACAAAGAGTTGCAGATTTGGTTTATTTTTTACACACTGCTTTGAGATTAAATAGAAGAGAATTAGTCGCATTGGGTAGAAAACCAGATTATGACAGTAAAAGTTTCAATCGTGATATGTCCATGTTCATCAGCGCTTCCCTCAAAGAAATAGCAAATGATATCATCACATTGAAGGTTGGGGTAAGTAGTCATGGTGTGATGCATTTAACCACTTCAATGAAAGAATTAAGTTTAGAAGAAGAAGCCGTTACCTTTTGGGACGAAGGTAGAAGAATGGAAGAATTAAAAAAATCCTTTTTGGATCCTCGTGTTCTTGGTGGTATCTTGCCCATTGCTTTTGAACTTGGTAAAATATCTTATGAAGATTGTTTAGAGCTTTATAATAATTGTCTCGAGTCCAATACTTTTGTTCATCCAAATTTCGAGACTGGTATGCTTAAAATCGCCTTAAAAGCTGATAAAGTTACAACTGCATTAGAGATTTTTGCTAAATTATCTAGCACAATGGCCAGAAAGGATTCAGGTTACTTGAAAGAATGTCACTTAGCATTCATTTCCAGCTCTAGTGACATAGGTGTTGCTAATACTTTTTTTGAGAGAGCTCTTGAAGGTAAAATGCCATACAGACTTAGTTTACAGGTGCCGACTGTAAAGACTTATATGAAAAATGTTTATAGAGTTACTAATAATTTCTCAGAAGTTGAAAATGTTTGGGTTAAAACACATAAATTTTATTTGTCAGATAATGTCAATTCCCGTGGTATACTTTGTTCCTTGAATGACCAATTCATAAATTTATTTTTCCAAGAATATCCTACATACTCAGATGAATCATTTGCCAAGTTGGGAGATGTTTTAAAATCATATAATGAAATTAGATCTATGGATGAAACTTTTTTGAATAGTATCATGACAAACTGTGTTGTGTGGAACAATACTGATGTGATTGAAGCATTAAACGAAGCCTATAGTTTATACCAAATTAAAAAATCCCCTATTGCAAATCGTATCTACTTAAAGGCAATGGGCTATATTGATGTTTCCAATGAAAAGATTTACTCTAAATGGATTGAATTGTTAATGGAAGAGGATAGATTGGGGTGCACATTCATCGCCAATGCGGATTGGAGTGCTTTGAAGGACGCTACTTTGAGATCAACTCAATATAGCGAACAAAGAACGGACTTTTATTACAAAGTTTTCAAGAGTTTCTCGCCTTATTGCCAGCATCTGCTTAGTATTCATCAGTTGAAGAGAAAAGATGCAGAGATTCCTGGCAGTTTTGCCAGATATCGTGATATTCGTAACTTAGACTCAAGTGATATCATAGTCCCAGAATTCAAGTCACTCACTGTGAATGTTTTTGACGCTGCAGAATGTTAGTTTATGTTATTTTTTGCCATGTATATAGAATAAGGCGTGTACATAAGAGGTTTTTTTTGTGAATTTAATCAGAAGTTAACTTGATATGTGTACTTGTGAATATTAAACAGTAGTGACTGGCGAATGCCATTCTCATTTGATACATATTACCTTGGCCTTGTAATCTGACCTTCCAGATTGTCAGTTTCATGAGAAGCACTATACGTTGTAGATTGGTCAGGACTCAGGACTCAGGACTCACTGTAAATCAAAGCTCAAACTTCTGTCCGTATATAATATTTACTCACAGGAATCGTTTTGTGTGCCGAAACCGATCAGATGATCCGCAGCCCGCAAATAGACACTACAAACCTCAAAGTAAAAGCAGCACACCAAGATCAGAACTATCCTCATATGTCAAGAGTGATAATGGGAAATTGCATGTCCAGCACAAGAACAGAGAAGCTGCACGCTTCCACCGCTGAAAAATCAACTACCAAAAAGGGACAATTCACCAAAACTGAGCAGAAGCTAGGCCGTAGGGCACAACCACAACAAGCTCTTCAAGCACAAACACACAAACCAGAGAACAAGAACACAGTTGAAATGAGACAGGGTCATAGACTAGGAACATGTGGTACTTCTGAGAGCACATCAAATGCAAAAGAAGCTGCTGCAAGAGCTGCTGAAGTATGTATCGTTTTTCCATACCGGGTAGGTTAATACTCCAATGTTGAGACCTATATGATTACTAACAAGACTCTCAGGAAAGATTCAACAAGAACAAACCAACTGGAAAACTAGGATTGAAATTACAACAGGAAAGAAACAAATCAACTAAAAAACATCTAGAAGACGAGGCTAGGAACGCTTTGATAGAGAGACTGCAGGATCCTTTGATTTACGATTAATTCATGTTTCATTCACTTATATACATTAAATATAAAATAAATTCTTTGGGTTTCATGATTTGAAGCACCATATATTATACTTCATCGGTATCTATACAGTATATTTACCTGTAGGACCTCGCGCTTCTTCTCTAGCAGAAACTTCAAGTCCATCAATAATAGATTGTTTTAAAAGTTTCACTGCAGTTTTAACAGAATGCTCTGTGTCACCTTCAACCAAAAGATATAACTTTGGCGGGTCTTTTTCTGAAGGAGATTTCCCAGGCGGATAATATACACCTTTATTTGTAATAGATGTTGAACTTAAATCTATGACTTTGGATAGATTTTCTCTATTAGTGACAACCCAACGAGCCTTTTGAGGTAAATCATTCACACTGATAGTAGCATGAAACAAACTATTATCTGGTCCAGAAGAGTCAGGCGCTACCCCAAATACAACCTCAAAATCATTCAACTCGCCTGTAGCGGCAACCGCTGATTTATCCGATTCCAGAGATTTGGCTGCACCATCTTTTGTCCCATTTCGTTTACTCTTATCATCATCAGTATCTTCCCCGTATGCTTTTCTTTCTAATTGTCTGTTGTTTGATCTGATTTGCTCAAGTTTTTCTAAACCTTTACCCCCAAATCCGAAACTGAATTTTTCTTTTCCTGATCTTACTTTTTCCATGAAGAGGTCATTCACGTTTTGTAATTCTACTGGAACATCAACCTTACTTAGCTTTAAAGCTTTCGTTAAATCTGCACAAGCTCTTTCCTGGTCCCTTCTAACAAAAGTGATCGCAGTACCCGTGGTACCAGCCCTACCTGTTCTACCAACTCTATGAACATAGTCTTCCATGTGGTTCGGAACATCATAATTGATGACCAATCTTAGGCCCTCGATATCGAGACCTCTTGCGGCCACTGACGTTGCTATCAAAATATTTACAACTCCGTTTTTGAAATCTTGAATAGCAGACTGACGATCCATTTGCTCCTTCCCACCATGTATTGCAAAAGATGTATAGCCTCTTCCAACAAGCTTCAAGAACAAATCATCAGCAGATACTTGTTTGTCAACAAAAATAAGGACTTTTCCATCTGGATCCTCATTTGTGAATCTACCTAGATGTGCTAATAACCTGGTGAATTTCTCTTCCTCTGTAACGATTTCAACTTTTTGAGAAATTTCTGGAGCAACAACACTTCTTGCACCAACTAAAATCTCGACAGGTTTTTTCAAAATCTTTTTAGCTAAGGATTCCATTTTTGAAGGAAATGTAGCTGAAAATAGGACCGTCTGTCTATCAGGTCTCACATTATTTATAATTTTCATAACCTGTGGTTCAAATCCCATATCAAACATACGATCAGCTTCATCAAGAACTAGATAAGTGACTCTTTTCAAATTAGTAACTCTCCCTTGGTTAGCACTCAATAGATCAATCATTCGACCAGGTGTACATACCAATAACTCAGCTCCTTTCTTCAAATCAGAAATCTGTTCCTTTATAGGTGAACCACCATAAGCGCAGACACCCCTTAAGTTCAATGCTTTCAAAAAGGGCTTGGATTCCTTATATACTTGAAGCGCTAACTCTCTGGTAGGAGTAATTATAAGTGCTATTGGGCCTTCGTTCTTTGATAATGGCCTCTGATCTTTGATCTGTCTAAACATTGGTAACAAAAACGATAAAGTTTTTCCTGATCCTGTTTTAGCTACTCCAATAACATCTCTACCTGACATAATGGCGGGCATTGATTGTGATTGAATTGGGGAAGGCTGTAAGTACCCCAACTCATCTATGACAGCAATTGTCTGGGAAGGAAGTCCCAAATGAGACCATTTGAAAATAGGTTTGGGGCAGTTTTGACCTCTCACCTTTATACCGTCCAACAATAACCGTAAATTTTCGACCTCCTCTGTGGTAAGATTCTTGAGTTCGAGAGGTTCTGTGTAAAAATCTTTCCTGAACGCATCATAATCAACTGCTGAATGATCGACTTTGTCAATAACTTTTTTGTTTCTATTTTGTAATTTGTTGATTATGTCGCTTGATCTCAAATCTTCATCTTCTTCGATACCCACAATGCCTGAAACATCATCTATCTCCTCAACTATCAGACCGATTATCTTAGATGGGTGGTCCTCCTTCGGAGCCTGAGTTTCTAAGGAAAGCAAGTATTCATCTAATTCATCTTTTTCATCGGGGTCAGCGATAGTATTTTCAAAATGTTCTGGAAACATTTCAGAATGCTTGGACTCATTTTTTCTCATCAAGTTCAACATGGATGTTTTGGGAAAGGTATCATTAACACTTTCCTCCTCATCTTCTGCAAAAACTGATTTTTTAAGTATTTTCTTACCAACTCCGACTCTGGTTGCTGGTTTCTTAATCGACGAAAATTGAGCTTTAAAATGGGATCCAGCACTGGCGCTTTGACTGTCCAATCTGGCCTGTTCTTCCACTTTCTTTTTCTTCCACTGTTCTAGCTTCTTTTGACGTAATAATTTTTTATCTTTTTCATTTGATGGCTCTTCGGACAGACTCTTACTGCCTTCAGCTATTGTCGATGAATCAGCCAGATTTATGCTTCCAGATAATATCTGCTTACTATCTGGGGTCCTTCTCTGCAGCAAATTGTTTGCACCCCTTTCTTCTGGTGATCTGCGTCTATGTTTTTCTTGGTCCTTCAAACCTGATTTAACCACTAATGGGTCCCTATCACGATAGCTTCTATCATTTTGATTATTATCATTTTGATACTGTGCCTTCTTACTTGAGTCACTATTCATAGAAGTACGGGAGTTGCGGGCTTGATATGTATCATGTCTGTCATATCTGTCATATCTATCATATCTATTCTCAGAAGCTCGACTGTCTCTGCTCATTTCAGGTTAATAACAATTATCACAGGCTAAAACTAAAATATGAAGCAAAATATTTACGTTTGATCCTTTTGACTCTCGGCAATACCTCTGTTTAATAAAGTACTTCTGTATCGCTTTTGGGGCTTTCTTGGTATAAGGTCTTGGTTCGCTTCAATTTAGAAATACTTTTTGCCGTTGTGAGAACATCAAAAATTGATTTTCAGATTGTGATTATGAGCCCGGTGTAACGTTTAAAATGATCTCTCCCCAGATTACAGACTTACCAATTCAGGCATTGACTACAAATTCCCAGCTTCAAGATGTATGCTTGCGACTGACACACATATGTTACATGATAATTATTAATACTGGTCTAATATCTATAGATATTATGAATAACTTATAACTTATAACTTATAAGCGTAGCATCCATGGGCCTGATATTAATATCAGGATATTTTACAAAGCAGTAGTAACCGTAACTGTTTGCGAATTTACCAACAACGTAGCAGGCAACCCGTCCAACCAAATGTGCAAGTTTTTGATATAATCTAAAGACTCTTCTTCATCCTTATGTGTACCTATAGATGGTGCCGGCAATGTACTGAAAATGACATCCGTATTCAGTCCTGATACCTGCCTCATTAAGTCATTCAAAATCAAATGCTGACCTTTAGCTGGCAAGTCATTGAATGACAAGCCACTGAGCTCGGTGGCCATTTCTTCTTTGGTAATATACTTGTCATTATAAGCGCTTCCATTATCTTCCAAATTTAACGAATTGATATCTGCGTTGAAAATTCCTTGATCTGAATAAGTTTTAGGCGACTTAATTGAAGGAGATTTCACCACTTCCTTATTGAAACTCGATAACCTATTTGTTATCGAATTTCTGACATCATTCGGTGCCTTGTCTTTACCCGAGGTGACATTTTGTTTAGAAGATAAAGATGATGATTGACCTTTTTTTTCTTCATCATGAACGAAATAAATTGACGGACTAGTATCGTCCCCATTTGCATCCTCATTTATTTCGGATTCAGGAATTTTGACAGAAGAAAAATTTGGTCTCAAGTTTGATTTCGAAGGTTTAGAAATTAAAGGTGGTTGTAGTTGTACAGTCGGTTGCTGCAATGGTGTTCCTTGTCTTCTGGTATGTGATTTGGGAAGAGTCAAATATGTATCCTCTGTTAATTGAGGATTCTGTCTTTTCAAAGTAGCATGATTTATATTTCCTTTTGCGCTCATGGATACTTCAGAATTTGATTTGAAAATGGAATCGTCACCACGCTTGAATACTTTCTTAACTGCATTGATGCTGCTGGCATCACTTTCATCATCGAAGTCCATTACTGAACCATCGTCGTCCATACTATCCAATAAGCCAGTAGTATTCTGGAAGGTATTGGTTCTCATATTCAACGATAAACCAGCTTCCTGCATGTTTGAAAATGTGTACCTTCTCTTTCCAATCTTCCTATTGAGAAGATTTTTGAACTTTCCAACAGCAGCTGCACCTGCAAGATTCAAATGTTCAAACTTAATAGGATGAGACGTCTCATCATCTGAATCTTCCTGATCTTTGATGCTATCAAAATTAGCAACAGTTTCTCTAGCGTTGTTTAAATCAATCCACCACTGCTCATCTTTCAACAACTTTTCTATTTTAGAAAACCTTTCTGAGCTTTTATCACCTTTTATCAAAATATTATAGTTAACAAAAGATCCATCACTTAAGCATAGAGCTTTCACCTCTGCTCTTATTCTTAAGCTATCCAAGAGTTTATTCAACCTCTTGATCTCATCATGGATTTCAGACTCGAACTCAACGAAAACGATAATTCTCAATTTATGAGTATTTTTCCATTCTGGTACGGTTGTCAAAATAGCGCCTAACTGTAAAATTAATGTATATGTATCAAAGTTTGTAGAAGATACAGATTTTCCACCGTCAAGGACTTCAACGGATGACATCTGAATTGGATATAAATCAATATAAGGCTTTTCATGATCACTTAATTCAGTATCACTCTTTGGTAATTGTAATGACGGGAATCCCTTCGCAACCGCAACGTTTGATTTCATAACAATTAAATCTTCTATTATCTCTACCCATTGACTAACAGAGATTCTTTTCTCAGAACGACAAATGTCTGTCGGTAAATTTGTTGTAATTTGGTCGTTTGATTGGGAAGCACTTTGGCAAGGTGATAAATCACAAAATCCTAGAACAGTGATATTTGGCTTCATCCCACCTAAACCTGACCCTAAATAAACATTTCTGACGCCCCAAGGTAAAGAAGGGCCTAAACCAATCTGAACAAAAGCCTTCAATTTGCCAAAATCTCGTAAGACATTCCAAGCATTATTTTGCTTTTTCATTTCTTTGTAGTTTTCTTGAAATGATTGATTAACGATCACATGTCCAAGGATGTATAAACCACCTTTTTTCAAATGGTTACAAAAATGTATTAAATTCCAACAAGTTCTAGGATTATCAACCAATAGTAAGATCTGGGGTCTCCAGTATTTAACGTTATCAGTTCTTAGTCTCAATAAGTATTTCCTAACTTGATGGTAAATTAATGATTGAGAGACATCCCCCCATGGCTTAGGTGGCGATGTGTAATGAATGGCCAAGAATAAAAACATAAGGAAGAAAATGACTAAAGTTGCTGATAGACCATCAACGATAAACATTGCAATTGAACACGAAATACCACCTGCAAAAGCAGTCTTTGAATTGAAATATCTGAAACTTGGCCTGAAATTGGGAGCTGAACTTATTGTTAAAAGGAAACATGCTAGATTTGTAATTATAAAAGTCATTAAAAATGCCATAGTAATAAATGTAGCGATTTGATTAATATCGGCGAAGAGGCATAATTGAGCCAAAGCCCATGTGAATATAATAGACATGGCTTGACCAAGTCGATGATTCTTAGAGAATATTCGTAATCCCGGAATAATCTCATCATTTGCAATAGCTTGTACCAAATTAGCGGCACCAACCACACCCATAATCACGGAAAATAAAGCAGTGGAGAACTCACCGAGTAAAATAATAAAACCTGAAAGATTAACTGTTTGAATAACTTTTATATCTTTGTGTAATAAATCACGAGGAATCGATGCTCCCATAGATATTATAACCAAAGAATACAAGATAAATGTGACTAATAAACCCCAAAGTGTTCCCTTTGGAATAGATTTTGAAGGTTTACGTAAATCTCCAGACATAGATGCACCTGCAAAAATACCAGCAGTAGCTGAGAAGAAGATACCAAATAAATTTGTGAAAGTTTCTCTTGATTTTGATTGGGAGCCAGCTGCACCTTTTGTGAAATGTGGTAATAGGTTCTCCTGCAAAGTTTCCCATGTTGGCCCGGAGTAGTATGAGTTCATCAAGGGAATATCAAAAGGCTTAACAAAGATAGTTGATGCTGGAATTGACATTGTTGAGAGTATCAATATTATGAATAATAAACTAGCTGTTCTTGAAACCAAGCCTGAGCCTACTAAAGCAATCCCAGTACAAGCAGCTAATAAAATTGTAGAATACGCAAACTGAAACCAATAAGTGTCAGGTAATAATTTAAATATCAAGCCATCATCTGAACCAAAATTTACTAATAAAGGTTCAATAAACCCAACAACGTTCAAAGCAGCGTTTAAAATCTGACCAATGAAGAAAACTATACCAATCGAACCACCAAATTCAGGCCCTAGAGATCTTGAAATCATATAGTAGGCGCCACCACCTTTCACTGTACCATTAGTACTAATAGCTGAGATTGATAGAGTTGTTAATAAGTTGATGGTATAACTCATTCCTAGTAATAAGAAGGCTCCTAGTATACCCATTTGGCCAATAATGAAACCAAATCTCAAAAACATCAAGATGGATAAAACATTCAATGCGGTTGGTAGGAATACACCTTCAAAGCTCCCAAGCTTTGATGATTTATCATTTTTTGGCGGGTAGGATAGCGGTAGCAAAGGTGTTTGCTCATTATTTATATGGGACATTGTGCAATCTCCGTTTGTGAATGAGTTCTATAACATGCGTAGGAACAAGCAGGAGTTATATTGAGCTTGTGTTGAGTATTTTGGACCAAATATAGATATGAGCAACTTTTGTATGTCTATATGGAAATAATAGGTGGATAAACGATTGAAAATTTGACGTTTATCCATCAAATCAATTTTGTTTGATAAGAAAATACAAAATATCAACAGTGCAGAAAATTGGAAATTAGACTGGAAGCTTTGGAGCATAAACGTCTAAAGTCTAATCGCATGTTATGAGCACTGTGCGACGCAGCCTGTCATCTTCCAACTTCCAAGGCTCAAGAATCAAAGGGTCCGGCTCCCTGATTTATACAGGCAATCGTGGTTTCCTTTGCTATAGAAGCAACGATTCAATTGAAGAATGATTAACTGGATAGCAGAGATTGCACTTAATATTCGCGACATGATAGTTTACGCCGTCGTAAACCCATCGATATCAATATTCGGATATATATTTCTGTGATATCATATATGTCATTTAAATCGTATACTTCATTATATATAGTTCGGACAGCTCAATTAGATATAACATCCAACACTCAGGCCACTCTGCAATATATATCATTAATATTCTTGTACTACTGATCTTAGTTATATAGTATAACATATAAATTTTATAGCATACACATGACAATGAACATTCATGTAAAGACTGACATGAAATTGATATTTTTCGTTACAAATGTGACTATTTAATCCTTTACCATGAGAAATTAACCTCAACTCCGTGATTTAACAATCAAAAAAATTGCTTGTCAGCAGGGCTTGGCAAATTTGCTTAATTAATGAGTACACATGGCTTAAAGTCATATTAGATCTAATAAATGATATCTGCTAATATTAGATGATTAAAGAGCGTTCAAAATCAAATAGAGAATATTAAATCTTTCTGTTTTGCCGCTGAACCTAATAATCATTCTATTCTCTTTTGGATCTTAGTCCCTGTAGCTCCTCCACCAATGAATGGTTCAATTCAAGTAATCTCTTGTTCTCATCGATTATTTGTTCCATTTTGAGCTTTCTTTTTTCAAGTTCAGATTCTAAATAGACTAATTTGGAGCTTTCTGCATTGCTAGCGTTTCTAATATGTTTCCGGTGGCTGTCATCGACACTATCTGTAAAACTTTCTGCAAAACTCAATCTCGATTGTGAAATAGTAACAATTGTTTTTTGGTCATCTACTAATGCTCTTATTTTTTTCTCAAATCTTTCTTTTGATAATTTTGAATTGATAACGACATCATAGTCCTGAAGATCATATAACTCATAAAGAAGTCGGTCTAAGCCTTTACATTTTGCCTTAACTGGGACTCTTAAATCTGTTTCAGTCCTTATGGTGTGAGCAGTCACTGAATGGAACTCACGCATGTTTATATCATACATTTGTTTCAAAAACGTATCCATTAACTGTTGATATCTTTCCTTGACGTATAAACCATTGAGATTGAGATTTTCTTGTGGGTATAATGAATTTATCTTGATTGATATGTCTTCCCAGGTATCGTCTTGCAATTCTTTAGTTGGCTGTAAAAATGGCAATTCTTCTAGTATTGTCTTCAAAAGAGATTCTTTGATGAGATCTAATATTCTCTTTTGTTCTTTTTCATAGAAAGACTCGTTCTTTCCAAATAGCTTGTTCATTTTGGAGTTCGTTGTGGTGGTGTTTGTGGTTAGTTAGATGTCGAGGATGTATGAAGTACCATGAATCCATAATATGAAAACCTGCCGCCTGCTAAACATCTCTACTGTTCCAGTGAACAGACTTGGGATTTGCCCTCGAGGCCTCATCGCAGCGTTGTAGCACCATCCACTGGTACGGGCACGCGGAAGCAGCACTTGCGATGCGATCATGTGCTAGTTATAAAGCCCTGTGTTTGTATTTAAAGGGTATCGGAACTCGGATATAACTTGCGTAAATATACCCGATGCTTCGGAAAGGTTCAGAAGGAAGCTCCAACACGAATAATAGCAGGTTTGTGGAAAACTGGCTAGCTAACTCCTCTTGAATTATGGTCACTGACGGTCGCCCTTAACACTGAAGATACGGCCCAATCATCTATATCTGGACTCTTCCCCGTGAGATGTTCCAATTGGCACTACTAGACCGAAGAAATCTATCTGGTTATACGACATATTACTACAAGTGTGGCATCTTGACAAATTCTAGTAACAAGCGGAAAGTTGCATCAGCATATAACAATATTCACAGGAATACATAAATACTTGGACAATCCCTCGGGCCTCTAGGCAATGCCGTATACTTCAAATTGTATCTTCAATCAACTCAGAACTTTTCATGTCATTCAATCACTTCCTCACTTTAAATAACGGTAACAAAATACCATTCATTGGTGTTGGTTCAGGATTCAGTGTGGATAAAGCAGATCCAACATCTGATCTCATTGATGAAAAAATATCAAAACAAATCAAAGATACTATCGAATTACCAGGGTTTTCTCATCTTGATACTGCACAAGTATACAAAGTGTACCCTGAGATTAACGATGCTTTACTGAAGGTTAATAAACCAAGAAATGAGTTTTGGGTCACTGATAAGTTCTGGCCAGGAAGAAACTCGCCTGGCGCTTCAAATCACAATCCGCCATTCAGTAAGAATCCTGTTGAAGGGTTAGAGTCGACATTGAAGCTACTTAATCTTGATTATGTTGATCTTTACTTGTTACATCATCCAGATATAACAGTTGAAAAAAATGGATTTGATATCATTGGAGCTTGGAAATATATGGAAACGTTATACAAATCTGGAAAGGCTAAAAACATTGGTATTTCAAATTTCAGAGTGCACGAAATCAAAGAAATTTTAGAGAATAGTGAAATCAAACCACAAGTTAATCAATTGGAGTTCCATCCATACTACCAGCAATTAGACATTGTTAAATACTGTCAAGAGAATGATATTTTGATTCAAGGGTACTCTCCGTTAGCACCAATTACTAAATTCAAAAATAAAGATGAAAAATTTGAGAAATACCTTGGAGAATTAGCTAAGAAGTACAACACAAGTGAATCTCAAATCTTATACAGATGGAGTTTCCAAAAAAATGTCAACTCAGTGACTTATTCTAAAAGTATTAATAGAGTCAAGTCTAGTTTGGATATATTTGGGTTTGAATTGAGTAGCGCAGAAGTTGATAAGATTGCGCAATTGGGCCAGTCTACTGGTGATGAGTTTGTTAAATGGGTTCAGACTTGATCCTGAAGTATGATTATAATAAACTATTGATCTATGCTTTATAATGTAGAATTAGCTGTTAATTAGTTTTAGCTTTTCATCATGGGGTATAACGTATAACTTCTTTGGGGAAAAACCGAAAGTCGTTATATATCTTATGTGCTGCATATATTTAAATGACTTTCATCACATGCCGATTCACAACTACGTACTTCTGTAGAGGGGATCCAAACATATATATAAGAACAAATTCATCTGATCCAGATTTTATCTTCAGGCAAAATCAGCAAACTACAATGACACAATTCAATCCATCAGAATACAGACAGTTCGACCATTTCATAGTATCCGAAATCGAACCAGGCTTCATCCATATCCAAATCAACAGACCGTCCAACTTGAACGCATTCAGCGAAAAGACATGGAGGCAATACTACCACATATTCAGCAAACTAAATAAACTGGAACGTGTCAATGTCATCTTTCTTTCCTCCTCCAACGACAGAGCATTTAGTGTAGGTTTGGATTTGAAAGAAACAGTTGCAAATATGCGTCTGTTGGTTACAGCAACACCATCACAGTTGATAAATAACCAGATGGAAATGTATACTCATATCAAAAAATTCCAAAAATGTATTGGTGTCCCTAGTAAGATCAGTATCCCCACTATAGTGCTAAATAATGGTTTCTCTTATGGCTTAGGGATTGATATTATTGCTGCTTGTACCATTAGAGTCGCAACTCTGGATTCGAGGTTTTCAATTAAGGAGATAGATATTGGGATTCCAGCTGATATAGGTTCGTTACAGCGATTGCCTGGTATAGTGAACAACCAGTCATTGTTGAATGAGTATGCTTTAACAGGGAGAGAGTTTTCAAGTAAAGAGGCATTAGAATTGGGTTTAATTTCAAGAATTGTTGATACTAAGGCAGAAGGTTTGATAAAGTGTATTGAGATGGGGAAAGTTATCAATAGTAAACAACAATGGGCTGTAAGAGGCACTAAGGACTCATTACAGTTTATGAATGATGGTGGATCTGTGAATCAAGGCTTGGAGAATATAGCGTTGTACAATTCCGAGAATATAGATGAGAGATTCGTGAAGACTATTATGAGAGTTTTCAAGATGTGATTGAACAACAATTTACTTGAGGAGATGTTCAATTGCTCCCGAATGGTGGCATCAAAATTCAAATTCAAGGTAGTAATTATATCAAACTGACAACCAGTCATATTATTGATCAATCGACTACTCGAGTCTGATACGCTTGTCGACTCTTGAGTATGATATTACTAGCTGCCGCGAGGACTATAATATTATATTAATTTGATCAATATGTATAATTAATTGTTTGCAAATCTTGATCCAGTAAACTTTATAATGATCAATACATGATATGTCTCATTGTACTTTAATACTGTAGTATCTTGTGAATATTCTGAAAAGCATAAAGTGTACTGTATATATATACGACGTAGAGAGTAGACTATTAATTATTTATAATAAATTATATAGCCTGTCAGGACTCAGGACTTATACTCGTAAATCGTGATCTGATGCAGCATGGCAAAGGATAATTCGATCACTTCTTTATTAAATTCACTGCCCAAAACTGAAATATAATTATCGCGATTCCCAGTATGGTGTTCCTGTATATTTATAATTCGATTTAATTAGAGTTGTAACAAGAGTATATATAACTTGATCCATGATTGGCGCGATGCTCAGCCAATTCCAAGAGTAGCTAATTCAAGTGAATATTTGGCTATTTTAGCAAGTAGTCGAAGATGCTGTAGCCTGGATATCGATCTCATCGAACCATGTAAATATATGTATTCGGTCGAGTAGATACTATATAATGAAATGAAAGCCGAATGCTTTTAAGTTTTAACTTTTAGGTAGGTAACTTCAGTTAAGACTAAGTAAAAGAATGGTACAGTAGACAGTAATTATCTAAGAGGAAGAGAAAGGTACTAAAGCAGATATTGATGTATACAGTGTGTGCCAGTGGCCACTGCTGTGCACTTGCCACTGTGTACGCTGAACAGTGAAGGAACCTTCGAACTAGAGACTATTAGCTAGTAAGTACTGAGCGCTAAGTGAAGGCAAAGAGGCAGTAGGTGTACGTGGAATACATAGAATACAGGATAGTCAGTCAAAGCGAAAAAATTCACCACTGAACAGAGAAGAGCTATTGCCTGAATGGGACATGAGAGTATCCTATTCTACTGCAATATTGCGGCTGATTGGCTGCAAATGGTTTCTGAATAATTATAAATTACATTAATACTCAAATAGTATATACTATAAACTAGCACTAAACTGCTGACCAGTGACGACGGACGACTCACGAGAGAGAAAAGCCCTAAATAAATACTGTACACTGGACTTGGAGCCTTGGACAGTGAATTTAGAATACTACGTTCACGAGTCGCGTAAATATTCAAATCAGTTTGAATACAGCTAGTTGAACAATAGGTCCTTCAGCTAGGAGACTAGGAGTCTCCGCTGTCTATTGTACAGTGCACAGTGCACAGTGCACACACGAAAGAGGAAATATCATAAGAACAATAATTGATCTGACAAGGATTGTGGTACGCACTTTATTAACAACGTAAAATTTAAATTACGTGTTCGGTGTATTGTTATCCTTGTCGCTGAGGGTATATGCCAATTAATATATACACAGGATAGGCAATTCTTATTTTCATCTACAAGATGCCAGTTGTGACTTGTGACTTGCAATTTGCAACATCGTGGATACAGTGCCACTCTACCACTACCACTTTGAAGTACAACAGTTTGTTTCTCTGTCCAGTGTTCACGAGTCACCGATATCACTGCTATGGTCAGCCCAATGGCCAGTAGTCTACCATCTGTCCACAAGTTACAGCTAGCAGCTATACGATCTGTTCCATGTTCTGTCTGAGACTGACCTCTAATCTGCTAAAGCCTGGTAGGCTACTAGGCTCTAGCAGCTAGCTCCACTAATCAAATCTGTCAAAATCGACTTTTCTGTCCAAACGCGGATTGTTGCAAGTCGTGTGCTGCCCAGATCTACATCAAATGTCAAACACGTCTGTACAACATGTTGCAACTGGCGTGGTGATGGGTGAACTGTGAGACAACTGACAAGTTTATTCCACGATCCAATTAGGTTTTATCCAGATCGGTGCAAAATACAAATTGGTGTTCATGATTCATTGATTCATTGGCAATTTGCCTGTGGTATATCCATTTTGTATAAATACCTTCACGATTCCTCGTACATCATATACCTTTTTTTCATCTTGTCTCCATATCTATCCAGTCACTCGCTTCACTTAAAAGATACCACTACTAATAAATACAATGAGATTATCAAATACTAGATCCACACTTGCCTTGGCCCAATTAGTATTGGCTGCCTCTGCCACAATCACATCAACCATCATAGTTACTTCTACAACATGTATACCTTCCAGTGCTGCCACTATTCCAGTCACCACATACGGTAGAACCACTTATACCACTACTAGATCATATGAAACTACCGAAACTGAATCAAATGGCTCTGTTGAAACTACCTTAACTACTGCTACTGACCAAGCCATCGTTTATCACACTCCATCCTTCGGTGCTTCAGCCAGCGAAACCACTACTTACTCAATCATCTACGCTCAATCATCATCATCACTCGCTGCTGAAGATTCTACTGCTTATGGTACTACATATGGTAGAACTACTTATACCACAACTAGAGCATATGATACCACTGAAACTGAATCCAATGGTTCTGTTGAAACTATCTTTACCACTGCCACTGATCAAGCCGTTGTTTACCATACTCCATCAACCGGTTTCTCTGCTAGTGAAACTACATCTTACTCAATCATCTATGCTCCATCATCTGTTGCTGCTGAAGACACAACTTACGGTAGAACTACCTATACTACAACTAGAGCCTATGATACTACTGAAACTGAATCTAATGGCTCTGTTGAAACTGCCTTTACTACTGCTACTGACCAAGCTGTTGTCTTCCACACTCCATCAACCGGTGCTTCTGCTAGTGAAACTACCTCTTACTCCATCATTTACGCTGCTTCATCATCTCCACTTTCATATTCTCTTGAAGCTACTTACTCAGTTGAAACTGAATCTCCATCATCATCATCCGTTCAATATACTACAAGTGTTATTACAACTACTTTCAATGATGTTCTTACTACTTATACCACTTACTGTCCAGTCGCTGCTACTGAAACCCCATCTTCCCCAGTTGTTCCAGTTGTTCCAGTTAAAGAAACCTCTTCTGCTCCAGAATCTGCAAAGACATATGGCACTGAAACTTCCCTTGCTGCTGAAGCCAGTACTTATACTTTTGAAACCACAATCACAACCACAACTGCCGGTGCTTCGTTGATAACTTTAACTGAACAAGTCACTGAAACATCATACTTTTCCACACCAGCAGGTGTTGCAACTATTAGTGCTGGTTCTGTTAAACCACAATCTGCTAGTAACTACTCAGCTCCTGCAGTTTCAACTTATGAAGCTATGGCTGTTAGAGGTGTTGAAACCACATTATTCGGTGCATTATTAGTTATAGCTGCTTTATTTGTTTAAATTTAATTGTTCAATAAACTTGGTTTATTAATTCCACTTTCCAGATTATATTTTCATAATCATTTAATCATAATTAAAGTTTTTATATAGTATATCTTTAGACATTGCAGTTTGGTTTCTTTTTTTTTTCAATTTTCTTAAAATGGGTTCTTTCTTCTTTCCTTTTCTATAATTTGCTTTACAGTTGGTTTTAATAATATTGAACAAATATATTTTGATTTCGATTTTATAATTATTAGTCATTTATAAGTTTATATATAATGGACGTCCGTAAGAATATTATAATTAATATTTAATTATATATAATTATATATAATTATAATACTATATATATATATTACTAGATCAAGCTGGCAAACCTTAAAGGCGGGCTTGAGGATTGAAGTTTTTGTGGTTTTAATCTGATCACTGTTTGATTAATATTGCAGGTTTTTTTTTGTCTGCTCTATATAGTGATCAATTAGTCATGGCCAGCGTCGTGCTATAAAAATAAACTATTAAATATAATATTCAATATATTTGCTAGTACTTTTGAGATTTTCAAATCCGTGAGTAAGTTGATAATTATTGTTTTTAATTAAAGGAAGCAGTTTGTTTGCAAAGTAGATAAATATTTTAGATATTTTCAATCTCTCATGAAGTTTTGCAACCACTTTAAACTTGGACCCTTACTCTGAATTTTAACTTTAAGACTAAACTTGAATGTTAGTGGAAATAACTATGCGAAAAGTTATACTATCAAGTTATCTTGGTCGGTTTTCGGGAAACTCTCTCGAATTTTGAATTATTTTGCAACCTCTTGTTATTTAGTTAATTACAAATCGTAACTTAAGTCATTTGAAAATAAGCTGGGGTTATCTTATATATTCAGGTTGAAAGTTCTCCCGACTTGATTATAGTTTTAAGAATATTGTTGCAAAATATATTATAAATAATTATAAGCTGAATGCTCTCTAACTGCTTTAATTTAGATCTCTGATTTTGTTTGACATGGTATCTCCCAGCACCCACCCACCTTTAGAGGCGTATTCTAGAAGTCATTGGACCCTGGCATTCTTGAAAACAGTTAAATTTGATAAAATTAGACGTTTTATATAATATATAATTGACGTACGTACGTTTAATATAATTAATTTATATAATTGATTAAAATTTAATCGTTTAGCTAGTATCTCGATCAGAATTTAAAATTATTGTTGATGATACCATATTTGAGAACTAATCTAAGTACTTATGTTACAGAATATAATTAGATGTTGATTCTTATATTCTCGTTGACTTCATTATTGTCCTTGTCCTTCTTCTTCAGGTTCTTGACACTTCTTGTTATTCTTCTCTAATTTCCTGGATATCCTAATCTATATATATATGTACTTATTCAACGGGAAAGTCTCTTAGATTGCTATCATGAGTACTTCTTTAAACTTCCGTAACTCAAAGTTACTATTCCGGTTGTGCTTAATCTTATACCTTATATAGTGGTTAGGCATTATTACACTAACAATTATTATAACTAGTATATTGATTAATAATTATAAATTAATATTTTAATTAGCTAGGCCTGCCTGCAGGTATAGGTCGATAAATATATATATTTCATAAATTAAATTCATTTATTATAAATTTAGTTATAATACGTAAACTGTACTTGATCTAGCTAATTATAACTAGACCTCAATTATCTTTCGACTGAAAGATAATGATCTTGTGAATTTCACCAAGAACCTTAAACGCGTATTGAATCAGCTCATGCATCATTAATCAGCTCATAGTATACATGCTTGAAATATTTTCTCAAACGTATATATATATATCTATTTCTTTATCATAGATCTAAATATGGTTCTGTAATGAAAAATTTAGTCCAAAATCTTCTTGAACTCCTCATGCTTTTCAATATCTCTGAAACATGATTAAAATTAATGATTTCTTCAACATTCTACTGACTGTTAACTCCCGTAAATTGGAATTTAAATCGAATAGTCTATGTAACTTTTTCATTATTACACAGCTATTATATTGATGATATGTTTGAACCCTTCGCATTAATTCCCTTCTAAGCTTAACGCAATTGATCCAGAATTCAAATTATGCTGATAATTCTTTCTCATTTTGAATTTGTGGTATGTTAGCCCAATTTCTACCATTTGTACGATGCTTCAGGACTTTTTGGTTTATTCTTCTCCAACCTCTTTATTAGCTTGAAATGGATTTGCCACTGCTCCTTAGATGGGTTAATATCCCAATCTTTCATCCAACATTTACCTTCAGATGTATTATTCCGTTTCATGTAATGTTTTTTATGGATATGATGAAGATCCTTCTCAAAGGTATATATTTTTCATTTTCTTTATTGTAGACACACGTTTCCAAGTACTACTTCCAGCGACGTAATCGGATCATTGTCGACCTCAACTCAATTATATAATTAATCATGAATATAAATATACATTACTGCAAATTAAATATTATATTATAAATATTATATATTTATAATTAACTAGCCAAGGCTTGCCTTGAAGGCAAGCCGATTGCTTAAGTATATAGAGAACTGTTCATCTAGTGGGATGATGGAACGTTAAATTAAGAGTTATTGAACGTTATCCTACTATATATATACATTCTTATATATTCGAATTCTTGATGATCAGCTAGACTCTAGTTTACTTGGTACTTATTAGCAATATGAGATAGTTCAACAAAAGTTCCAAAGAAACCCAAACCAACAATTGATAATGCTTTTGCAGCTACAATTGAAGAACTTATCAGAGATACTCAATTATCCAGCGCGTTAAGAAATTTTAGTTATATATAATTATATATATTCGGGTTCAAGATAAAAGCACTCTTGTATATAATATAGATGTGCACATGTCTTTGAAATATTTAGATTGGTTTATATTGGTATTTCCTATGGCATTCTCTCTTGAAATATATTTCAACTTTGATTTTATTTCTGGATGTTGGGGATAATATTATGCAAAAGGTTAGATTTTCAAGTTAGATTACTCGGATTTTCTCTCTATATCGATCGATTTCTCACGGTTTTTTTCAAGCTTATATTAGTCTGTCTAAGAGCTTCCGAAGGATTGTGATATATTTGCCATCGAAAATCATCATCTATTAAGTGTGATTATCATGATGAGGGAAAAGTTATTCCTATATTGAGAATGTATATTGGAGTGGCTGATCTCCGCCATGATTATTCCCGGAAGATATTTTCAAGTTTATTTTCAGCAGAAGCCGAAAATATGTTTAGTGATCAAGTTCTTGAATTGGAAAGAAAAAAAGAAGAATTACGCAAATGCTCAATCTGACCGGGTTATAAACTGGATTGGTTAACTTTTGGAATAATAATTATACAGCTAACTACTGTCATTTTCTTCAAAGTTAAATTATTTAAGATCGTTAGAATTAAAGTTAAAATGGTTGCAATTAAATTCAGTAAAAATGAATGCATTCCAAATCACACATTCATAATTTCAAGGCGACACCTATAAGTACCGTCACTGGACGTCAGATATTAAACGATGGCTAAGTGTTTACTTTAAGTTGCACATATAAAATTTTAAATATCTTATCGCGGACAACCAGCTATTGATATCGATTATAAGCTGATACATTAATTTAATAGATCCCTCATGAATCATATATATATATATCATGATGATAATATATATATTTGCAGGACGCCGGATCCGGAAGTGTCAATTTAGAAACAAAGATTAATGCCTAGCTACTGAAACTCATATTTATAATTGTGTACATCATGTTGGCTGTGACGTTGATATGATCAGTCAACTTCTAAATTTAATATTTATTAATGTGAAATTAACATCAAATTATATAAGATACGTACGTAGGCCATTTTGATTGCAATTTTGATTATTTTTTTCTTGAACAGCTTGCCAATTGTCAGTTAGATTTGATTCTTGATAATAAATATCAGTAAATAATTGATCATGAAATGATTGAATATTATGGAAATATGAAAAGTTGTATCATTTATAAGCATCAACAGCTTTCACTAATTATGGAATTTGTACAACATATCTGGGAGTCTCCGGTACGCACTTTCGATGATGAAAAAGCTGAATTGATCAGTTAATATTCGAAGCAAGTGATGATCAGGAAAAATTTGAAAAATTTGAGTCAAATAATTCAGAAGGGAGTGAGAACTTGAATCATACACGGAATTAAAGAATAAAACCAGAGGCGGTTGATCAAACTTTCGAATAATTACATGATAAAAATTTATAATTAATTAATTAGCTTTAATCATGGAATCATATTGATAATTGGTCAGATCTATATTAATTCAGATCATGAGAAATTGAAGAAGATGATCATATATTGTCGACGTAATATATATATATATTTTATATTATATAAGTACATGAGTCAATGGC